>JAHZMZ010000298.1:0-28866 GCA_027743805.1 Lepidocyrtoides sp. E14
TCCAAAACATGTACAAGAATTTACAATAGTTGTATTCTCTAAAATTAGGAAATTTACTATACGCTATTCTCTTCAAGAACGGTTGGAGCCCTCTAAAAAATATGCATGTAAAAGGGTGTGAAATTACTTAATGTATTGTTGAGATGATATATTTTTTAAACTCGCTTTGAAGCTTCTTCTTGAACTCCTTGGAACTGCTTTAATAGTCGTTTTTTACGGATGGTAATAATGCAAAGGAGTATGATTTTTAACTTTTAAAACCCAACAATAATAATCATTCAACAACCGACCAAATCTGTAAATGTCAGTCCGAAACATGTGTCCTATTTTAGCAAAAAACTTTTATTCTTTTGAATAAAAACAAAATAATAAGCCTACTACTGAATGCGAATACTGTCATTGTGGCGGTGAAACCTATAAGCTCGTAAGTACAGTATTTACACATGAGATGCATAGAAATACATATAGGTACCTATGTACATATAATAGACAGATATTTGATAGATGTATACATTCATTTTAGTAGGAAACAAAAAGGACATTTATTATACCTAACGAGTAGTTATGTTATTGTCGCCGTCTAGCGCTCAAGGTTTTAATGGCAACTAAGCTTCCCCTCATTTTTTAGTTTGACGGTTGTTAAAACGGTATAATAATTATTTGGGGACATTTTTTACAACCGATATCATACCAATAGCAATATCATTATATTTGCTACTGTTATACATACTACCATTCTTCTCACAACAATTGAAGCGTTTGTTGCAAGGTATACATTGATTCGAAATATAGGTTAAGTTTATATGATGTAGGAAATATTTAAAATTAGCTATGCTACCCCTGTGTATGGCTTAACAATGTTTGAGGTTGCTGTGAAAGATGTGAGGTTGGGGTATAGGGAAAATTGAATAAAATTTTTGAAAGATAGTGTATCAGTCATTCTCTAAATAAAGCTTGAATACACTTAAAAAACTATTCTCTTCTTTTCAAGTGGCTTACTTCCTGTTTTAAGATGACACGTTTATGCCCATGTATGTATGCTAGTTGAAATGGCGGATGGATAAATATAAAAATGAACAAATTATTGTTATAGTATAAACATATTCTTTGTCATCATCGCGTCGTCATCAACACCCTCAACATCTCCAGATGAAATATAAATGTATTTCTATCGTTTAATCATAAGCTTTCATTTTTGCTGAAGATACGATACAAGTACCACAAAGGGGTGTTGCTGTGTTAGGGTACGGTATTATCACTGCCTGAACGCAAGTGAAACATTTATTTTTTCAGCTGCTATTTTAGTTTACTTGACGTCTGTGCAGTGTCAGTAGACTCGTGCAGGCCTAAACAATGGCTCACTCACCATTAATCGTAAACACAAAGTTGTTGATGAGCTTAATTTATATCGTGAGAATCATCTTTCTGAGACTGTGTCGTTGTAGGATCACTTTTAAAAATACATATACCTACTCTCTACTCTAATAATCGCAACGAGTATTCCGTAGCAAGTCAGTTTAGCACTTACAATTACTCTGCAAATGAATAATAATAATAAATCGAACAAGGTTGCATGTTAAATATAATCGCGGAAGCGAGAGACTTTTTTTCAGAGAACAGGGAAACAACCTTTTCAATTCTGTACACCTGCGATATGTCTAGTTTGTAAAGCACAATTGCCAACTTTTGAATTTCCGCAGAAATTTTTCCTTAAATAGTTTAACGTTGCTGCCCGACCCAAATCAACCGAAATCTTAAAGTGGCTCACTAGTGAAGGAAGAGTAGCCTCCTTAAGATAATAGAAATCCATGTGTTTTAAAACAGTAACGAAAAATTTTCATTATTTGGTTACTGTTTTTCTACACTAGAAGCAGCAAGTCTAACTGAAATCGTTCATTTTATTCTTGAGAGTTTGACGGACGGACGGACAAAATCCTATTCGTAAATAAATAGCTTCCGTTATTAATAATGATGACAGTAAAGTAACATTTACTCGTAAAAATAAAATGGCCAGTTACAGTCGACCATTATAATTAACTGTACTGTGCGGATAATGCATCATAAAAGCAGTCGAATAAAAGCAAAAAAGCCTTAGTACAAAATTGATTTGCCTCTTTATGCCCCGTAGAGCAGGTAGAGTTTATGTTTTGGTGTGCAAATTATCTGTACTCTGTGGTAGCTCGGTTGGGGACGTTTCTTTTCTAAACAATTATTTAAAAAAATAAACTCATTATTGTTGCTGTTGCAAAACCCAAATCCATGTTGATTCCTGAGCAGAACGATTAATTTTTATTCAAAATTAATACTTTGAGTTACATAAACACTGTTCTGTCTGACAATGAGTGGGTATGTGATACATGAAGGAAATGCAAAAAAGTTGGCATATGACTATGACCTTTTGACTCATACACTTGTATGAAAACTGGAAAATACGTAAATAAATTTAGAACACGAAATAGAGAACAATAATAAAAAATGATAAAATTATATTAGGCTCTTCACGAGCTAGAGTTTTGTATGCATGTCCGTGCTTTTGAACAAAGCCAAAAAGCTTCAAACGTCATCTGCTATCTCTCTCGCATCAATAACATTACCCAGCAGTGCAGTTTTGATTAAAATAGCCAATAGCATTGAACAATAATTTTGCCATTATAATTGAAACGGATGAATGCAATCACGACCACGATTTTTCACGAGCTCTCATTGTCAATACATTTATTTTAAAATTCATGTATGAAGCGTGTGCTGATTCAGCAAATATATATTTTTTTTTCATCTCAGAGACATGCACAATTTTTTTTAGCTTACTTACCATGCATTAAAATATTTAAGGATGCATAGGTAATGTAAAAATGTACTTAGCTTGTTATTAGTATGCCTTTTGAAAATTTGGTAGGAGAGAGAGCGACGAAAGGTACTACAGTACACGCATCATTGATCGTCATTTTGCCATTCACCGACCTCTATTATTCAGTGTTACCGAGATGAATTCTATTTATTATTAACTTCTCTCTTATATTTTGTCAAAACATGCTCTGAGTCTAAATGATTGCAGTTTGGAAAGGGGGCGGTGTTGGATGATTACCTTTCGATTGCGAAATAAAAAATATAGTGATTTTGGAAGAAATCTTGATTTTACATCGCTGCTGCTCTTACTGATTCGATTGTCACAAATTGAAACAGATCACAAAAGATATCAGGTAGAAATACCTGGTTGATGCTAATACCTAAGAAAGCGTGCGTTTCTGTTTCTGCTTTCACATTTGCAGTTAGTCTACTAGTACAGTGACTACATAATGACTACATATATGTATTATCGGCTGAAAAGCTAAATAAATAAAATGCTGTTATCAAAATAAAGAAAAAATCAAATTTCTCCACTTTTAAAAGTTGACTTTTCCTATATATTCATATGTCCACCATGCAGCTCATCAAATTTTGATAACTAGATTAGTGATCTTCAATTTCTTTGTTTCGTAAAATGAAGTAAGCTATCATTCAATATTACTACAGATGTATCATTACTAATGATTCATTAGTACAAATGTGGAGCAAGTTGTTGAAATTTTTCGAAAATTTATCATATTATAATTTTAAAATGACAAGTTAGAAGCTAAAGAATCGGAATATCAAAAGTGCCGAGAAAAAACGTCAGAATTGTCAATATTGGAAGTGTGTGTTCAGGACGATATTAAAAATGCCATTTATTGCCAATTGCCAGCATATCACATTAGGCGCAAAGCACAAGATATATTATGGTAGTTTGGCTATTCATTGCATTTATAGTTTATTTGTTTGTGGTTATTGGTTCTAACTAACTGTTGTTAACTGTCAGCAGCAGTGTGATGTCACACTCATAATTTTTCAGTTCATAGCAGTGTGAAAAGGATGCAAATTTTACATAAACACCTAATGGCCTCTTCTTAAAATCCTATATTTATTCGCACTTCTATTGTTCTTGTTCTACGTATTTTAAAGACATTAAGTTAGTGGCAGGCAGAAAAGTAATTTGTGCTGCTGAGCACATGTGCAACTATTCGTTTAGTGTTGTACATGAAAGAAAGACGCATAAATTCGTTAATCTTTATTACAACATATTAAGTTGCACTGTAACTCGGAACGGCATATCGACGCAAAGAAACTATTTTAGTTCCTCTCATAATCATCTCAGTGTGTGAAGCGGTCTAGATTGGAATTGGAGTAATTTTGACTCAAACTGTCAGGCTGTCTGCTTCGCATCTCTAAATCGTTTAGTACCATCGGCAATTCGGTAAAAAGAATTCTTTTTGTGTGTTTAGGAATATGTACCTCCATTTTGTGTAGTGTATATATAAATAATACCTTTATACTGCACATATTATTAATTTCCTCCACTGTCATGTCATCGCTTGTGTTTAGGGAAGTAGGAGTAATTACTGCAGAGTTATTCAGTCCAACTTAGTCTTCACCTCGTGTAAAAGAACCAGCTAGTTTTCAAATGCACGTAAATGCACAAAGGTTGAAGATTTATCCATTTTCTATATAAATCACACTTTTATCTGTTCATCCATTTTTTTACTTGTTTCATGTGAAAATCTACTGTATTTTTCACTTGCGTTAAACAGAATAAGGTGGCGAGTAGAGCGTAGGTACAAATACATATATAAATTGTCAAAATTGTGCTCACCTGCTAAATGCTATATGTGGATGCAATTAGAGCACCTATAGCTTCCTATTACCTCGTGGTTAATCAGACAAACTGGTATCTACCATGTCATGAATATTAACTTTAGAATATGCATTTATTCAAAAAAACACTCGTGTCATCTTCTCTTTTGTCCTTTTCATAAACCATACAAACAATAATTGTCACTTGTACTACTTGTATTCATTGTATATGTCGTTTTGATGACATATATCGCATACAGTACATAGGTAGTACCTTCAAAATGTTGTAGTGATATGATTACCTGGAGGATTGTGGTTCAGCCAGGCAAGCAGTAATGATAATGTTAATAATATTAGATAAGGTGGCGAAAATGCGTAGTACCTATTAGGCGAATGCATCCGACTTGAAAATTGTGTTGCTGTCTCTGCCCATATACCTTGTGAGGTTTCTATAAAAATGGCAGTTTCAGAACAGTAATGAATGATTATTGTGAAGGAGACACTTTGGTTTCCAATTTTTATTATTCATTTCTCGTTCTATTGCGGGGTTGGATTGGACTGGGAAGTTTGACCTTTGATTCATTTTTTAGTGCAGTAAAAATGGGACAACAAATATAACAAGCATATTATTTCTCGAAAGGGAATGGAGGTAATATTACATAAACAAACCGATAAATGGAGAAGGTAATATTGTCCTTGTATTATTCTTGATCTTGATAATAATTCATTGGCGGACCATTGCATTGTCGTGTCATGTATAGTAGCTGATGTAAAAAAAAGTTTTTTATTATTGGTCAGGATTGATTTTCTGATTATTTTTACTGTTCTATGACTGGTAAATTACGCTTACGACTTTTCGTCAAAACGCTTATTTTTTTCTTATTATTTCTAAAGGCAGTGTGAAGAAGACATTCTCGCAGACCGGAAATCCAAAAGTGCTTTAATGTTCATCTTTGTGTGCTGAACGAGAAACGACACAGTAGTTTTTGACTTTATCGCTGCTCGTACCGTTTTTATTTCGTTAAATTGTTTGCATCATCAATCATTACATACAGTAAGTGCTGTGATGCTGGAAACACTCCAGCCATATCAGGAACCTGTTGGTTAAGTTGATTATTTTTTTTAACCTACTGGTAGACAACATTAGATTTTAAACAAGAGAAAAAAAGTGTTCAAGTTACAGTTCATTGCATGCACGGGGAAAGTGTGAGAGAAAGACTGAGTGTTTAATGTTGAGCGCAATGGTGTCATCGGCGGGGGAAATTAACCCCGCTCCTCATCAACAGGATGTGATCTTTAGCCCAGTACCTCATAGCAATGCGTCCACTCCTCCCAACTTGATGTCTTCCGAATACCACCCGGTGTACGGCCATATTCCTCCGGAATGTGCGTACTACGGACCAGGACCAGAGTCATATCAGTACTGTACTGAAAGTTATCCGCACCACCAGATCGTCAATACGGAATATGGTAAGGAATAACACAAGTCCCATCAACAGTTTGACTTTTCATTTCTTGATCTAACGGGTATTGTGCGACATGGATTCTTGCTTTTGAGATCTGTTACGGGGTTGTTTCATGTTATTGAGCTTTTAGGTTTCCTAAGTATACTGTGCTGTAAGCTGTCTCTAATAACTTTTCACTAGTCAGCATTAATCTTTTAACAGAGAATCCATCCACAATACAGGATTTAGTAGTATGCAGCGCAGCATATTATTCTCATCAACTTTTATTTGAAGCCATAGCCATTTACAGCTTTCCCTTGTATACATCGAGCTCAGTGATTGAATATTGAATTAAATTACCGTGAAAATCTAAGTGACATGATTCAGAGGTTGATTCCTTTTGATTCAGAAATTGAAAAACTCCGAAAGATTTGTTGCACACTGTATATTATGAGAATTTTGGCTAGAACAGAGGGAAAAGTGTCAAGCAAGTAATGCATCCTGAAGTGTCATCTTCTTACTGTAAAACACCGCATGAATTTCCTGAATTATGTTTTATTATCAATTTCATTAATTTCATAAATACTGCATGCAATAATAGCAGTGCATATGAACAAAAGTGAGTTTTACAATGTAATTCCATTGATACCATTTAGCAGTACGTATGTATTTGACAAGATTTCATTAAAAATTAACCAACTTCACTTTTTGTATTCATATAAACCAAATGGAATCATATTATTGCTGCGTCTCTACGTTTATATAACTACAGAAATTATAACAAATGTACCCTCCTGACTGATTTTATTTTGCTCATTCAAACATCGCTCATGAATGATTAACCGTCATGCGTCATGTCACAATGATGTAGTCGTTTTTGTTTTAATCAGTAGTTTATTCCATACAATTTTCTTATTTATATGCGGATACAAACAACATGGTTTTATAGTTGAAATTAATGGCAGCAATAGCAATATAGCGAAAGTTAATACCACGACTGGATGCGAGATATGCGAGTCGTTGTCTTAGTAGATGATGAAGGAAATGGGAAGTGCGATCCACATAATATCGTCTCTCACAAGCCACTTTATTCCACTTGTCTTCCATTCTTTGCTGCTGCAAATAAGTAATAAGCGGAGAGACAGAATGATGATAGGCAGGCAATGCCTTGCCTACGCATTAAGTCAGTTTTATGCTACGTTGAGTGGTCTGACAGTGGTAGTAGATATCATTTCTTTCAAGATGATGGTTTACACACTTGTGATGGTGAGCATGTATTTCATACAATTAGATAGGTTTTTTGAACATGCACGGCATGTCTATTGAATTTACTCGGTGCAGTTGACTTACGATGAGTTGAAGATTTTTGCTGTTACATATGTGAATGTGATGATGTCTGAAAGCTGTGCATGTCCTGTGTTACATGTCATACAAGCGCAGTCTGCATTCTGTAAGTACAGCTAGTCGTTTACAGGTCCACCAAAAAGTTTTGCAAAGACAGTTAGCCAGCTCTTCTAGTATAAAAACATTCACATATATTCCGCTAAACTACTCAAATTGACAGCGATTTAGCACTGAAAGTGATGAATGTTTGTTGTATACCAGTATATTATAATGTAGGCTTGGAGTGTGGATATATTATAGACCTTCTTTTTTTGCTACTTTTTACATTCTTCATTCACCACCTAAGCACAAAACAGCACGATGAGAAATTGTACCTAGCCTTGATTTAGCGCAACATAACGTACGCTACTACTACTACTGTCAAAAGACAATTCAAAGTTGGATGAAACATTTTTGTTTCCTAATAGATGCTATATAGTATATCAATAATTTACAAAATACTTATGTCTGCAAACACAAACCCATCTTGTGTGTTTGTAGTGTGTAATGGCGACGCTGAAATATTTGAGAATTTTGATACAAAGGATATCAATGAATACTATGTGTCTATGCGGATTCTTTGAATTCGTAAAAAAAGTCTTTTTCACAAGACTGTGTTGTGTTAGTCAAAAGTACAAAGTACCTATCTAGCTAACATTATTTTATTGCGTAGATGTGAAACACTAATCATTTTTGATTTATCTAAATGTACACCTATTATTAGGTATAAGTGTTTTGTTCACTCATCCACTGTCCTGCTGTTTTTCATGTAGGTATTTTCTTCGTGGTATTTGCAACAATCATCAAATCTTGCTCTCTTCTCTCCGATATTTTGTTTCGCTTTGCTTGAAACCTACGCAGTGTCGTAAATATAATGTACTTTTGAAAGCACAAGTTGGATCACTTCACTGTCACACTCAATGCTGCTGTTGTGGTACAGGAATATGATGGCAGCAGTGAGCTATAGTGTGCTTTATAATCTAGGTAATTAAATTAATGTCTTTTATATGTCAAGCGTCATTATGTTGTTCTACAAAGGACCCTTTAAAGCGTGTCATGTCACTTGGAATGTAACAACGTTCACCAACCCACAACGCAACGGTTAGTTTGTATGGTAGTAGCAATAACTATGCATGCATACGTATACACTGTAATACCCAAGATATATTGTTGTATTGAACATAAAGATTTCGCAAAAAGTTTTCGTGGATTTGTATTTGCGGTAGAATGACTTCTTCCATTTATTTATTTACCTATATATTTATACATTATTAACTAATCTAGGATGTGAATTTGAACATGCATTTGGTTCATGCTATTTAAATAATGGTTTTGTCGGGTGCTTGCTATCTGTTGAAACACTTTGGGAAATCCGCAGTTACTAATGCACCCAGTACCATATCTCCGTCAGTTGCAGAAGATCAGTGTAAGGTAAATTTGCTCAAGATGTCATTTATAATGAAAAGGGACACCTTCCACGAAATATGACACTGTACAAACACTTGCTCTAGGCTCTGAATATTAACAGTATTTCTGCTGAGAGAATGTATGTAGGCATGTACCAAGTAATTCAAAATGTAAGTCTATACCAAAATAACAAGTGTGTGTATCAGTATGTTTGCATTAACACGTTATTTATTTACATATTATCTACACTACATCTTCTGAAAATACAAATGTTTGTCATTTCCCATTTTGTGTAGGTACNTGTCATTTCCCATTTTGTGTAGGTACGCGTACAATTTTGCAACTTTAAAGGATAATGCGGAATTCCCTTCTTTTACCTGTGTCATTCATCAATCAATTTACGCTTTGCTCCTTTCTACCAGAGAGAAGCTTTTCATTTCTGTTTTTGAATAGAGCATGAAATATTTTTAGGACCTCCGATTTGCAGACAAGTCGTACATTAAGTGGGACAGGCTATGGCCATTGTAATTTACTCACCATATGGCAATAGCACAATATATGCATACATAATTTTTGACTTGTTGTGTTTGGTATAGTGGGCTTAATACCAAGTTATACTCTATAAAAAGGTATATTATTAAGGTATAGCCAAAAACGAAAATAATCTATAGCATATAATGAGATTGAACACAAGTGTAGCTCACACTAGATGATAATATAAGAATATAAATTTCTCCGCGCTCTGTCCTCTGTAATGCAGCAATATTTTTGTCGTTCATATTTATTGTGAACTAAACATTGTGGAGAAGAGTAGAAGAGCATTGTGTCCTACTTTTTAGACGAGAGGACACATCACACTCTTGATGTTGACGCTGATGATGATGATCATCCCGATGGTGATAACTGCGGCAAGGGAGATGAAAAATGGGGATGAATGGTGTTTGAATCTGTTATATTCGTAAAACTACTACTGCGAGTCTCTCTTAAATACGTATACATGCATAATGGAAAATACGCAGAAATGTTGTGCAAAAATATGCAATATTATTATCAGCATTATCATCATCATAGATAAAACAAGAATAGTAATGCCAGCCAATTTACGCTTATACAAATGTGCATAGCCTATAGCCGTTTCTAGTAAAAAGTGTTGCAACTGTGACGTTTTTGTGATGTATGAGATGTATCACAGATTTGTATAATATACTCAACACACAACAACAAACTTATTATGATCTTTCAGCCGATGGTATCCAGTTTGTTAGTATAAAGAGTGAAACGACGGGATTTAATCCGAACTTTATGAGGGGGACAATTTTTTGGCGGAAGGAGGCAAACTTGTTGAGGAATATTAGTTCAAGTTCCTGGCGATAGCTACAAAATATTCATGGGTATCTGGCTTTTATTAGATGAGGTCGGTCGGTCACTCTCATTGATAGTAGATACAGACAATGATTTGATGCCCAATGTGATGATGTTTTCGTCGCGTTTGAAGCTTTTACAGCGATAAGTAGGTGGTGAGTTTTCTGAATCTAGATTTTAAAAAAAATTAGTTAATGAGTTTTTCCGATTGCTCGTGTGTACCCTCAACCTGTGTTCATTGATGACAGAGAGACTAGTGCATTGGTAGCTTTGAGTAGTATTGGCTGATGATGACAATAACGGTGAGATTGAGAAAAAATGGTCAGCTTATTTGTGAAGCATGTATGAAGGGATAATATGGATTATGGATATTAAAGTAACTGCTGCAACATACATACCTACCTACTATAACTACGCACATCTCATCAAGGGTATGAATAAATGAATGAAGCGTTTGTACACGCAGTAGATTAGCAAATCGTGAATCACTCACATGATTCAGTGCTACTACTGCGTTGTTTTGTGTAAGACATTACAATTTAGTCAACAAAGTTTGTTCATTTTTGCACAGCATAGAGCTCATCCTGACTGAAACGGTACAAAAAAAGTAATTGCTCATTCTTTAGAATACTTATAGGCATGTAATGTATGTATAAATGCTTTCTTGTCGCTATTTGTATGCAGCATATTGAATTTAGTGCTTTTGAATTCAACTGCAACTGTCAGCATCATAATTCTATTTATTGACTACACATTACATATTACAGCTACCCAATAGCATAATATTACCAACAGTACAAAAATGATTATTTTTCTATGTAAATGGCCAACTTAATTGCCATGTTTAAAGTGCAGTTACTTATGAATTATTCAAAAATGTCCACAATGTATAAGTTTTTATTAACCTTTGGAGGATGCACCAACAACATTGTGTTTACTGGGGACAAAAAGTTTACAGCAGTGCTAGGAAAAATGTAAATATCATCTCTGTTTTGCGCTTGAGCATTATTCGTAAGATAGAGGAGAGATTCATGTGTTTATAGAGATACAATATATGTGTAAAGTTTGTTTCCAAAGTATAAAGTGTATCACATAAAAAGTATAGGATGTTGTGATCATTACTGATTCATAGTTTTTGTGTGGGTGCCGTACTACATAAAAACAATAATAGTACCTATGTTGTTTCCCTCAGTTTTTCCAATATTATTATAGTAGTTTGAACCTACTCAAATACATACTTGCCAAGTGTCAAACTCTACACAAGTGTCGGCTTTTTAGAGACAGTGTGAAGACAGGTGGGTAATCAAAGGGATGTTGTTTAATAAGAAGACCAAGCATTTACATTTACATGTAGCACGTTTTACCAATCAATACTTCAAGTGATGCGTTGATGTTGATGGTACAACCAGCTTAAACTTTTGAAATTATTATTAGATTAATGTTGTTATATGCAAAACGATTCGGTGGTATACCTGATGAAATTTCTCTAAGCAAAATAGGAGAGGCTACAAACTAGATACTTGATCGAACAGAACTTATTGCGAAAAGACTTGAGCTACCTACTTTTACTGGGAAATGTCGAAAATATTGGTTGCATGAACCTTCGCAACCGCAAGGTCCTTATTGTTCAGTCCTTTTCCTCTACGCGTTCATTCATATATTCATTTTGTACTTGGAGGCATGAGGAGGGCATGCATTAGTGCATTAACACTTTTACATGATACAATATACAACACGCGCATTTTTGTTTTATTGTGTTATACGTGATGGTTTCTTGAGCATGCCTCTCCTCATCATATTATTATTACCATAAAGATTTTTTTTTATTATTCATCATATTTATAATGTACACACTATTAAAATATTGTTATCATTAAGTTAAAGGAACATGTTCGCCAAGAACACGACTTGTATGATACATGGCTGCATGCCTATTTATTATCCTTGTTGCTCATCCTGCAAGGTGGAAGAAGGATTAAAGTTCATTGCACTGTTTGTTGCACTTGTCTTTCCTCTGAATCCCAACATTTTATATCATCGCTTCATTCCTCCTTTCTTTCTTTCTTTAGGAGCTCAGCACATAATTCTATCGAGTTGTACCTTCTGTTGCTGGTCCAGAACTTTGTTTATTAGACATGTAACATTTCTCCTTTTACTTGGTTCTCTTCTCGTTTTGATTTAATGCTCAGCTTGCATTGCGTTTTTCCACAAAACCGTACAATCATGTATAGTATTTTGCTGTAATATTCATGTACGTCCATGTATTATGTATGTGCTGTTTTATAGTGAGGGAGTACGGCGATACTTGATTGCTACACTCTGTCAGTCCGATCAACCGACCGCTCTGTCCTTGGAACGGGTTTGACTTTTAAATAGTGATCTAACTGTTGTCGGATTTTTCATCATCGCGTTAAGAGAAAAACGTCAACGAAATCCGTCACGATTTAAAAAAAAACTGCATATAGCATTACTGTATAGGTATATTTAAATAAGTATGTAGCAGAACATGAACAATTCTCTGGCATTGATTATTTTGGTGACAACGTTTCAAACATTATTATTATTATGAACTTCATAATGCAATCTGCGCTACTTAATTACAGTTTACAACATGAACAAAAATGGTGTTTTACAATTACGATATATGCTTATTGTATAATATCTTTCTCTAATCTTGAATCTTTTGGTATGAAGAAATGCTACTACTACTTGCTTGCTGCCTATCTGGAAATAATTTAACATCAATTCCTTTTTCAACGGCTCGCCTGATGCGAGCAGACAAGTTAAACAGCTGAACCTGTCTTGTCTCTCGAAAACGAAAAAGATGAAGTGAAGGTGCGTTTTCTATACATTCATACATAACTAAAGTCTTGTATGAATAACCTTCTACGACGTTCGTCTACAAAACATATGGATGTTTTATACATTACCTTGTCCAGAGTCTGGCCATATGAGAATTTTTTTTAAATGTTGCTTCCATGCAAAATGAAACCAGTTCTTTGATCAATCGCTTATGCAACGCATGGCACGTAGCTCATAGCACTAGTACATGAATTTTCAATGCCCAATACTTAATCTATACCACAACTGCTTATATGAAAAGATAATCATCGCAGGAAAGTTTCAATTCAAATCTAAAATGAAACTGTGCATTACTACCAAGTACCATTCTTAAACGACCTCTAGTAGAGTCTATTTCATATGCATACTTTGAACTTGTTTAAATGTACATGACAATTCATCATATACATACCTAATAGTTCCTTTAGCTTACTATTATAATGTTGCATTTTCAAAAGAAAAAAAAAATTTAGGCACACGCTTTTCACGCTAAAATGCTTGAGCGCTAAAATAATGACTTTATGGCCAATATCTTCACAAATTATATTTGAATTTGGTTTGTAAATGTCTCACATACACCTCCACTCATGCCCATGCCAGCATTTGTAAGTAAAAATTTTCCTATTCTAAGATGACATTTTTAAACGTTTGGGAATACAGAAAAGATTAAATGTTTAAAGTAAATTACTGTGCACAGAAAAGGTTTTCTAAATAATTGTGTGTTATGTTGGGAGATTTCTTTATGATATTTCATGTGTATTTTGCTTGTAACGACCAGAGTAATAGTTAGCTTCCTGATATTCATCAAAGGATGCGAAAAGAAAAAGGAAGAGTTTTTTTTTCAGAATTCGTTTTGTTTTTCTTGAATGTCGAACATAGACAGGCACACCGTATCTCAGAAAAAAATGTGTTTAATGACTTTAGAAGAAAGATGGTTTTGTAATTTGATTTTTGTAGCGATAAACAACAAAAATGAAAGATATATAGGTTCTTTTCTTGGGTCATACATGCGAGTAAAAGGTTGATGATTATAACAGAAAGTTTTTTCTTGTATAAAATGTGTGGTGTGGCGAGGATGATCATGATGATGAGAAGTAGGTAGTCTCCTGCATAATATGATGAAGTTTGAGTGTAAGAAGTTGTTGGCCACCGAGAAGATGTGCACATTTTTACAATCACATTCGCCAATGAATTGCATACTCACGAAGGAAAGAAGAATTCATAGTAGTATTATTATTGTTATTGCCTATTATGCTGAGGTTGTTGTGTATAATATAGTCGCAGGTACGGGTGTACAGGTAGGTAGCTGCGATGATAGTAATGTGTTGTATATGAATCTATGTATGTATGCATGTATATATGCAGAAATTCTTTTATACAATTTTTTTCTTGTTGTACGGTCTGGTTACTTGCTGTGCAAGCTTTTTATATGATATATACACTAGTGTTGCTGGTCAGTTGATTGGCTGAATTACGTACGTGAAGGTATAATGAATGTAGCTTACTTTCAAGGTAAGTTCAGGTTTATTGACCTGGTGTGCTCTTTTGGGATTGTGATGATGATGCTGGGAGGTTATGAGAATCTTCAAAACAGCTAGGTAGTTTTAGTAGTAGTAGTAGTAGTAACAGCAGTGATACATTATGTCTGTGAATCATTGTATGTATTTAGAGGAAAACCATATAGATACACATCAATAAAGAAGCGTTTAATCGTTTTAGGTCGTTTGTGACTATATTACCTTTACCTGAATGTACTTTTTGTTACTGAATATCTGTTCGGTTAAAAATATACGCATTAGCATACTGAATATGAACGCTTATTTTTGTTCATAATTATGATCATCATCAGTATACGACCAACTTGAAATTTCACTTGCACAGTTTGGTAAAATATTAGTAATAAAAAGTACAAGTTTGCTTGGAAATCATTTCTACTGTATTTCTAACTGGAATCCAACTACTTTGTACGTGTCTGTCTATACCGCGTCAATGCGAACCCAAAAAAGCGATAGCAGTGAACTCTGCACGTATCTCGCATCTAATCTGTCAACAGACCAGGGAAAACCAGTGACAGTTGTCTGCTTGCACCTTATTGTCTTGTGTGGATAATTACAGATCTATTATAGTGATGTGTGTGTACATTAGCATAAACACGCAAACACCACATTTGTCAAGTTTAGCTGAATTGTGTACGTAGTTTGCAGCGATGACATGAGAAAAAAATTATTAACTCTCACGGGTACTCATCAGATATTTGCATTCTGTGGCAAGCAGTAAGCACGGTCACTTTTAATCTACTGCAAAATGCATTTCCGAACATTACAACTGCTTCAAACAGTATTGAGTAGTACATACCTACTACCTAATACTTGCTTATTATTATTGTACATATACACTTTTCTTTGCTCATGAACGATCGAATTATTTCATTTAGCCACGGTGCCTCAAAGGGAAAAGCATGAATGAGCATTAAAATCTTAGATTCAATGATACCATGTTCGTTTATGTATATTCAAATAAATCGGCAGCTTTAAAAAGGATTGGAATCAAACGCATAACATTTTTATAACATACCAACCATATTTTTTTACCTGTGCATTTTATTCACCAATTGAAGTAGGTAAGTATTTTGCACGCAGGAGAAAGCAGTTCATAGAATAGAATTTTTCAATCTGAAACTAGGCGCAGTGCAGCCAAGAAAGAAAAACGCCTTACGGCAATTGAAACCTAAATTTGCTTACATTATAGCGTCAACAATGACTACAACTGTTTTTACATGAGCCTACAAATTCTACGAAATGTCTGTGTATGGCAAATATGTTTGAAATGTTTTTGCAAGCGTCGTATATACCTATGTGTCGGTAATAATAATAATAATAATGTATACCTATGCGAAACTGAAAAATTTCACAAATTGTTATTAGGTTCAGACCTAGTTGAGTGTAAAAAATTTAACGTTGATTTGAACACAACTTTTACATGAATGAGGTTTTTTCAACTAGAAGTTTTTACGAAATAAATAAAGATGAAACAGTTACACTAACCATTTTAGTGCCAAAGCACAAATTATGTGATTTGAGAATGCTTAAAAAAATTATTCGGGAACTTTCTGCGCTAAAACTATTACAATGCTTAAAGGCGTGCTTCCCTAAATGAGGTTGAAACTCTCCATGTAAAAATTCATGACTTAACAAGCTGTTTTATGTATGTATAACAGCATGCTATACGCCAGCAGTAAGTTCCAGAAATGTAGCAGTATTTATACAGTTTACAAAACGTTTGTTTTAGAAAGTCTAATGAATAAAAGGTGACGTACTGAAATCTAATAATCAGTAAACTTGTAGCACTATGTGGTGGATTTTGAATGCAATATGCCAGTAAAATTGGAGCTATTTCTAACTGCACGCATCAAAACTCATGAAAAACAACATTGAAATGCCCTAATCGAACCTTCTCTGAATATGCACACAAGATAATCTTATCGCGTTTTATCTAATCAAAACAGTTCTGTTTTAGTCTGGTTCACTAGGTCTGTACTTAATCTTTGCATCATACCTGATCCGGACAGACCTGGCAAAAATAAAATTGGCAGAAATCGTAAGAATTTACTTTTGGGAAGCCTTATTTACTCGTCATTTTATCTACCAGCATGAAATTTCTGAAATCATTGTTTGCTCAATCAGACACGACTTACAATCATCAGTATAAAAATTCAGACTATAACTAGCGTATTAACCACGCCGCGTTGAGCCGTATTTTCATGGCAGTGACAATCAGTAGTGATAGTAAAGTTAACAGTGATCCGTTCGAAATGGAAATATCTCCTATTATTATTACTTTTCAAATTCAAGCGGATTTTGGTTTGTATTTCAAATGACACTTTAAAAAATTCTAAAGTCGGATCTCATCTCATGTCTAAAATTTATTACCGCTCCATGAGTGGCTATAGCTTTCCCAATATTTCCAAACTAAACTAAACTCTTGTTCGGAACTTTTGAATATTTAGTAGTTCCTATACTTTTATAAATGTCTTCCTTTTATTCGCACTTGGCTATTAACTTAAGGCAAATATCTCGCTACACATATCATCCTGCATATACCTATTTACATCCTCTTATTTGCATACAAATATTATTTTATTTAATGTGCATAGATATTTTTATTAATATTTCATCATGTTGATTATAAACTAGGTTATGAACATTATAATAACATCTATCCGTTAAGCGAAATCGCTTATATTTTCTATGTCAAGTATGGAAGAAAACTTTTGTATGTCAATTACCTAGCTTGCATTGTGAGCGTTTACTTTTAATTTGCTATATACTGTGAACGGATAAATATAATATGAAAAAATAAAACAAAGATTATAAATAGTTTGCCGCATAAACAAATAGTGTAGTTGTGCTGATACGTTCATACATTATGTTTTTATTAAGTATGCCTAATAATAACTAGTGATATCACTTGATGTTTGAATGGTTGGTTTTTATCAATAGTAGAAAAGGAAGTGATTGTCTGTCGGCACTGCATTCCTTAATACTCATGTAGGTAATATTGTAGACGTCAAAACTAACTTTAATTCTTTTTATGTACAATTCTATTATTGAAAAATCGCACAAGTACGACACATAATGATGATATTCAATGCAAATAATTGCTGTTAATAAAAATTGAACTAAAATTGTCATTAATCGGAATGATCACTCAATTTAAACAACTAAATAGGAAGGTACAATACAGCAAAGCATTTATTGACAGTAGCACAAACAAGCTTTTATTAAACAGGCAAAGCATGGGCAATTTCGTAAAGATAAGCTGGCAAGTTGGTGATCATGATCATATAAGATATGGCACTCTTGTAAGCGACATTAATATTATAGAGGTAAACATATAAATATTACTACAACTGACGACTCAACTACGATAAAAATGGATGAGTCGTACGAAATCGGCGTGTCAATTAAATTCTTTGGCTTCTGCTAATATGATTTTGGTTTGCATTTCTATTGCATTTATGTATAGACAAATTTGACATTAAATCAAGGAGACAGTTAAAATTAAGCTGAATCAATTAAATTTCTGTCTACAACTAAATGCGCATGTTTATTGCTAGCGATTAGCTCATTGTCTACCTTTTCGTTCTGTCAATTAAATATATTTTTATATGCTGGTTATAAGTTACGAGTGACAAATCGCAATGCAATGCGCTCAAAGCGGCAGGAAATAAAGACACAGAAAGAACAAGTGTTGTATTTAAGCTACCCCAATAACCACCCAAGAGCTTGCCAATCTAAAGTGATGATCAATGCCAGTCGCAATCGTGCGATTTCTCTATTCTCGACTAATATGAATCCTATAGAATTATATACCTATCTGTGGCTACGTTGTTGTGAGTTGGCAAAATTAAACTGTCGTGTTGGTTTGGAACGCTAGGAGTTACGTCTACGTGTCAGTGTTACGCTATGTATCTACAAGACTTGATAAACACTTGAGTGTGCATTTTACCCACTGCCGGTATGCTTGCAGTTGGTACGCGAAGAATTGTAGGTAATTGTTTTTATCTTACAAAGTAGTGTGGTTGGAACAAATCAAACGAAGCTTATTGCATTGCAGTATTGCACAAACATAAAATTAATCCGTTCAAAATTTGATCACGCTGTATTGGAATATACACATAAGTTAATAGTAATTATTGTAAGCTTAGAAATGACATTAAGAATGAGCTATTGATGCATGTATGTATGTTGAAAGGCACAATAATGCATAGCAATGAGCCAACATCATCAGAATCCTAAACTATTATGTGGAGAAGCTTTATTGTCATTGATTTTCTAGGAATACATTATTCGAATACTAATAAACTTATTAGAATGTGTCCAATAAAAATGCTAAAATCCTTTTTACTGTTTATACATATATACCTATGTGCATTTATTTGCATTGCAAGAAATAAATAAATATGAATTGTTAATTGTTCCTCTGAAATAGAGTTGTCTGAGGAGTTGGGTAAAAACAATTGAAATATTATCGTATGCTTCGCAAGTAGTGCCATTTTAGTTTATAATTTGTCTATATTGTAGTCTTTACGTGCAAGGAGCGAAAAATTAAGTTAAAAAAGAACAAACTTGTTTAAAGAAAAAAACACTGATAATTTGAATAAAATCATCTGACAAGATATAATAATATATTTTGTCTTTGTCCTCTTTGCATAGGGCCCGGGCAATAACGGCCAACCGTTTTATCCTCCAGGACCAGCTGGTTATCCAAACACCCAATACACGCCGATGCAAGCTGGGGCGGTGCCTTCTGGTGTGCCATCATCGCATCCTAGTACATAACTTTTAATTTTGAAACTTTGACTTTAATTTCCTCATGTAACTCTTGTATTGGTCACACAACTTTCAATTTACTAAATACTACTTTGAAGGTATGTCTGCAACGGCTCAAAACGCAGGAATGGGGCCCAATTCCTATGGAGGGCCTTTACCTGCTCATGCGCAACGTGATGAACGCATCCAACGGCAGTACGTCAAACTTCGCAAGAAGTTTGAGCAAAAGCAACAATCCCGCGATGTCGGCTCGTATAACACTACCTATAGCCAAAACGGGCCCATAAGGAAAGGTATATCTGCTCTATATTTATGTTACCAAATATTGTAAGATTTTCAAAATTTACAGTTATTAATGAAAGTATTGATTTGTTCTATGGAAGATACAAACTACGTCAACACGAATCGCAGACATATTAATAATGGGACATCTAAACCTGCTACAAATGGAGGAGTAGAGGAGGAAGGGAGTGTTGGGAGCACTGGAAGTGTAACTTCCACTGGTACTCAAGATGAGGAAGAGGAAAATAGAATGCTTGCACAGACTGAAATGCTATCTACATTAAGCCCTCCCAAGGTATTGGATTCGTATACTCTACTTTTGTTTTTTTTTTGTGATTTTAAACTTCAGTGGTCCCTATTTAAATGTTTATTTTGAGCAAACCGTTGTGGTGATGTGGGGACTAGAGTGTCTCTAGTCGCCGAAGATCGCAGGTTCCAACATTAAAAATAACAAAAAAGTATATAATCTTGAGAGGCACGATGAGTCAGTAAGGTTTGAGATGCAACGGAGCACTCTCTTCTGTTATCTCTCCCTTTTCTCATTGATATACATGTACCTTTTCAGAAATAGGCAAATTATGTACAATCCATACTTGTTAATTGTGATAAGGAGAACCTTGTAATAACTGCCATAAGCGGTTCAGCAATCACTACCCTGTTCACCGTTGGACAGAAATGACTCCTAAAATACATACATACATTTAAATGTTTTATTTTATCCGTTAGGTTTCTGAAGTGACTTCTCGAAGTGCCTTTGTTCAATGGAATCACCCTGATAGGTTTACAGAGACGGGGGAGAACAAGTATCCAGATATAGATGTCTCTGATAGTGACTTCCGGTACGAAGTTTTTATCAGTGACCGAAACGGTGAAAACCGTTTCAAATCAATTTTTGCAGGATCGACGCTCTCTTGCAGGTGCACATTCTTTCATTTTGTCTGTCTATAAATTATTACAAGTATAACATGTATTTTTGAAACGTTATTTTACAGAGTCAAAGTCCTCAAGCCTGGTACTACATACGCGATACAATACTGTGCAATGGTTGGTGATGCCAAGGGTCAACCATCAACTCCAACCACTTTTAGCACCCCTCCGGCAGAACCAGAACCACCACTGAGTCCTAAGGTGGTCTCAAGAAGTCGTTCCTCAATCCAGGTACAATAAATTGCGAGTAAATTAGTCATGCTTCTTGTAATATGTCTCACCGGTTTCACCCTTTCACATTTGGATGGAATCAATTTTTACACGGTTTGAACATGAGTACGAAAAATATTATTGAATTGTAGCTAAAGTGGGCTCCTCCAAATAACGATAACGGGTCAAAAATTACCATGTATGTTCTGGAGTACGACGAAGGGAAAGGTGGAAACCATTTTGTTGAGTATAACCGCGTTAAGAACAAGCAATGCACTGTCTCGAAGCTTCAGCCAGCTTATTCGTATCAATTTCGAGTGGCGGCTGTTAACCAGTGTGGTCAAAGGTATGCAAAATTTGCGTCGCAAATGCCTATTTTCTTAAATATATACCGTTACAGTTGATGTACAAAACTTGTAATTAATTATGACTTTATCCATCTGTCAATAAAGTCAATATACAACTGTTATAACTGCAATGACTGCTGGAAGTCCACCATCACAACCTTCGCCACCTACATTGGCTGAAGCTGGTGTAAAATACCTGAGACTTGAATGGGTTGGTCGAGCTACAGATGACCAATACACATTGCAAATGGAAGATCCATCAACGGGTCATGGGTTCCTTACAGTTTACAATGGAAGTGCTCCTCAGACTCTTTGTATTGGTTTAAAGAGAAACACCAAGTACAAGTTTAAGGTGTGTAACTTTTCAAATATAAAGGTTAATTATTTCATCTTCAGATTATTTTAGAAATGGATTTTTTGCTTTCACCTCAATATATAGTTAAAGGCTCAAAATGAAGAAGGACATTCCAAGTGGTCTGAAGAAGTGATGCTCAGCACACTTCCTGACCGACCGGGTCCACCTCATAAGCCAGCATTGAAAGGGAGAGTTCATGCCTATGGCTTTAAAGTTAGATGGGATCCTCCATCCGACACTGGTGGTTTACCTATTGCTGATTTTGCCTTACAAATTGACAAGGGCAATGGATTTGAAGAGATATTCCGTGGCCCCGAAACTGAATTTAATGTTGATAGACTTTCTCCTGGTCAATCATATGCTTTAAGAGTGATAGCAAGTGGACCTGGCGGTGAAAGCGATCCAAGTGAATCCTGTGTTATTACCACTGAGCCTGTTTGCCCTGGAAAGTGTCACATTCCGCGCATTGTAGGAAAACCAAAATCCAACTCCGTCCATCTTAAGTGGAGTAAGTTTTTTTTTTTTTTTTTTTGTTGATTCTTGTCATATATTCTTTAGCATAAGCTTTTTGCAAGCAGTAAAAGTAACTTCATATGGAAACTTTCTCTTTACAGACCATCCAGATTGGGATGGCGGTTCCCCAATTAATCAGTACGAAGTTGGCTGCACAACCCCTGATAATCAAACGCAAGAAGCGTATAGTGGCAAAGAGACTGACTGCTTTGTGAATCGTTTGCTTCCTGGTAGGGCTTATCTGTTCCAAGTCCGAGCTTACAATCGTATCGGAGCTGGTCCTTGGTCTGATCCCCTTGAAGTAATTAGTGGCGCCGGATCCCCTGACGCACCTTTAGCTCCAAAAGTGACAACCAAGACTGCACATGTGGCTCTAGTTTCATGGACTGAGCCGCTGAATAATGGATCGGCTATAACTGAGTACAGAGTTCAGCTTGCAACACCTTCCATAAGCATATCGTCGGAAGATCAGGGAGAGGATAAGTCTGTGGAAACCGAAGTGCAGTCCATCTCGAGTTTTAATCTAGTGTACACTGGTCCATTGACATCATGCGAAGTGAAAGGGTTACAACCGGCTGGCCTTCACCTCTTCCGAATCCAGGTATATAAACTTGACTACATCAATGCTTAAATTTTCTTGCCATGTACAACTTTTTTTACTCAAATGTTCATCGCCCCCTTTTAAATCCTTGAAGGCTGTGAACAGTGCTGGTACTAGTGAGTGGTCTCCTGTCGCAACTCACCAGATGCCACCGTCATCTCCCAATGCTGTAGGAAGCGTTGTTGCTGAATCAAAGTCCGATTCGATCCATCTAAGTTGGAAGGTTCCACTGTCAAATGGTTCGCCAATCACACACTACAACGTTATAATTGGGGAAACAATACATACAGTATCCACTGAATCCTTTGTATTGGACAACCTGATGCCCGACACGCACTTTAAGTATGTATTCGGATATATTCGTAAAATGTAACTGTTGTTATGAATAATGGTGGTAATAATAACAAAAACAATATAATATTTAAAATTGTTTTATATATAGAATCCGCATACAAGCTGTTAATAACGTTGGTCCTGGAGCACTGTCCTCAACCGTTAAAGTTGCTACCAAACCCCTTCCACCTCCTGCACCAAAAATCGAGTGTACTTCAGTTGCGCATTTCTGGATGAAACTGAAATGGAACGACACAGCACCCAAAAATGTCGAGTATTTGGTTCAAATGATCAACCCTTACAAAGATGAGTATGTGCAATATTTTTTTCTGTAAATTTTCCACTCCCGACTTTCTCATCCTCTCTCGGTGAGTAAGCTGTATAGTGAGAATTACTAGCATTTTTTATTATTGATTTATGAAGGTTTGAAGTTGTGTATCGCGGAACTAGCACAAGTACTAAAGTTACCCGTCTGACTGAAGATACAGAGTACCAGTTTAGAATATGCGCTATCAACGGCGCAGGTCAGGGTCCCTTCTCTGATTTGTACAAGTTTAACACTTCCAAAGCTCCTCCTCCTCAAGTGAAAGGTATCTACTCCTTCACTGGCTTACACAATAATGACAAACAGCATACCTTGTAAAAATGTACCTTATATTTATATCATGGTTGATTTTCTTGAATAGGTGTCAAGTCAGATTTTGTGAAAGCAACAGGCGTATACAATATTGAATGGTTCGAAGTTCAGTGTAATGACGCAGTGGAATATCAAGTCCAAGTATGCAGACGTCGGGATCAAGAATATGCGACGGTAAGACCTTTGGTTGCAATGTGCTCTAGAGCAAACAGTTGTGGTTTTATATGGCTAATGTTCATAACACCTTCTTTCCTTTCACTCTAGAAGTATCGTGGTAATGAAAAAAGCTTTGAGTTAAATCCAGTGGACCTTGATTGTGGAGCCGACTACATGTGCCGTGTTTGTGCGATTAGAGTCTGTGATGATCGCACTCAACTCATCGGACCATATTCTGTTCCTTTCACTTTCCACGTACCGATTTCTCTTTCTGATGAATTCACATCCTCAAAACATCATTCCTCAAATTCTTCCAAATCTCTTTCTACGACAGCTCAAGTTAGTTCAACCTTTTTCCAGGTAAATTCTAGAAGATACACATAATAGTCGAAAATTCCAATGTGTCAAGTTGATGTATTATTGTGTGACTTTATGCTTTATTATTAAATTTATTTTACAGGCTCTGGAAGCAAAAATGAACGAAATTAGCTACGAGAGTCGTGTCGGAATCCTCGCAGTATTTGCGCTAATCATTCTTGCCTTCGTAATTTCTTTGATTACACATCATGTTGTTTCGTAGTTGATTATTTTATTCTACTACTACTACTGAAGGGAGGAATTTTCATTAGCGAAATCTACCGGAAAGCTTCGTGCGTAAAATATCTTGGGATATAAATGCATACACTGAAACTATTTTTAGGCTGTCCAATTTTTCTGATGATAACATACGAAACATGGTACTCTACAGAGAAGTTCGCATTATACAAAAAAGATAATTATCATGATATATGCGCGATATAAATATACATATATATAATGTTCCATCTTATAGGCTTCAGTATCTTTGTAACTCTATTAAAGTGGCTCGTATGCCGGGTACATCTTATGGGTGTTGAGAATATACTAGCAAAAATAGAATGTTACTTTTCCATAATGTATTTAGTCGATGCAATTTATCATTACTACTATTATATCATATTCTTATATAAAATGTTCTTACAGGTAAAAAATACATAAAGCTCTCTTTTCTCACTTAAATTCTCGCCAGCAGCTGTCAACTCAATTTCAATGTCTGCAAAATGGTGGCACTTTAAAAGTTTGTGTCAAGTTTTGAATAACTAAAGTGAGAGTGCTGAGTATCGATGATGCAAAATGTTCACTTTCTTATGCAGTTATAGTCGCCGAAATTTTTTGTCAGTCGGACTATAACAAAGTAAAAATATATATCGTATCAAGTTATAGATAAGTAATTGCATACTTTAGTAAAGTACCATAATACTTTCTCGCACTGTTGTAATATTTTGCGTATGCGTTATGTGGTGTGCATTTTGTAAATGAACTGTACACATGAAGAGAGCCTCAGATACTGTATAAATAACGTAGTTGTTCAACTAAAATTAATCAGGATCATTTCGCCAGAGCCTAATTCAACAGATGACCGTCATTGTGATAATGTTTCGATAATGTTTCCAATTTGATGGAGGGAAGGTTGATATACTTTATGTTTTATCTAGTACTGTTTGGGTAAAGAGTGACAGATTTCATATAGGTTGGAAGGCTGATATTGTTCAGAGAAAAAAATACATTGTATTCCGTGTTGTTTTCTATAAGCATCTATATGTAATTTGTTATTAATTAGAGCTTTAATGCGCTTAATTAGTGAAAAAGAGTAATATATTTCAATATAATCTATATTCGTAAAAATTGCGCATGTATGTATATTGGAAAAAGGCAATGCATCTATCTATTTCGTCTACCGTATATAGTATTTTATAAGAGAAAAAAATGACAAGCGACCGACGAATATTATTATCCATTTGTGTATGAAATCTTGCATTTCGCATATTGCAAGTCTATGTGATGGCAATCAAATAATGAAAGTTGCTAGCACGCCTGCCTGTCTATACGAATGCTAATACCAAAATCGTTTTCTCATGCCAAATTATAATGTGTGCAGTTGCAGTAATGGCTTTCTCTTTTATGATGTCATTTTATTGTGTGCTGCCAATTAGTTTTTGTTCATCATGTACTAATGAATTTTTGTTGCAATATTAAAATATATAGTTACTAGTACTTTTCTAGTAATTAAGTCTCCTGGGCTTTATGGTGCTACCAATATTGGACATTGACATGAACCTTGGGTAACATGATTACCTTGCGTTTTCCATAAAGTAGATTTCGCAAACTTTGTAAAATATTTTTTTGTTCTTGTAGTCAGTAGCGTAGAAAATTTGTGCCAATGTTTATTAATACATTTAACAAAGTAGTAGCCAGAAAACAAATAAAAAACAATACAGAAAATTTCTTGCAACAGTGATGGTGGCTCAGTGAAGCGGAAATTCCGAAGCATTGGTGCTCTAAGCTTTCCTTTCTTGTTCCGTTGCAAGTCTATATACAAATAACAGTTTTGAGTTGAAGATAATTCCTAGAAAATAACTGAATGTTCCTGTGAAACCGTGAATTCTTTGTTTTTTTGTCTTATAGGTAATCTAATATTAATATTCCGGTAGTTTAGTGTAACTGAAAGATCTGTGTGTGTCACGCTTTATTATATATATATATATATATGTATATGTAGTATCATGATCACGTGTTAATTGAACGTTCCATAATAATGTAGAAAGAGGCATTTTCGAATTCCAGATTAGTTAAGACTTAACTATGACCTAGTAGGATGAGCATGAATGTTAGCTGTAAACATTTTAGCGTTTATTCCCTAATCAAATGTAGTGCTTGAAAATAATCTAGTTACTTGTGCTTGTAGGGGTGTGCGTTTTTGTTGCAAACAACGGTGACACTAAACAAAGCAAAATGTTAAGGACACATTATAAATAAGTATCTTGCGTGCTTTTCTTCGGTGAAAGTTTTAGCTCGAATAACATTTCCCCTGTATACGTTCGAAATAGGCTTCGTAGTTAATGATGTATTGAGACTTTCTGCAACAAACATTAAAGTACACTGTGCGATTGGGTTGGTTTAGAAGGAAGCGTTCTAAAGGCAGACCAGATACAAAGAGGTACAATCCGTACACTTATAAATTCAGTTCAATGATAGCGTTTTCAAAAAATCTAGAACACAAGTAACCAGATGGTACTATTCTTGAGATTTATCTATATTTGCTATTAAATCGTTACATACATTATATATACATAACTATAATTGTCGTCATATTGTAATATGTCAAGTTTTCAACAATGCATGCAAAGTATAATCAACTTAATATATTATATACCTATATATTTACATTATTATTGTAATTTATAAAACGGTCTTGTATTAATTGCTATTATTATATTATTATTATGATTATTGTATTTTAGCAGTAACCGTATATGTAATGCATTTCACCAATCACTATCTTTAAATAGTGCACAGAGTTTGAGATACGATTTAGTTTCATCACATTTCAAGGTCATACTGCTGTTAGTTTAAAGGTGTTACCGAGAAAAACGTTATATTTAATTAATGTATAATATGCTGACTGCGTAGATGTTGTTGATGCGTAAAGCGTTGTTGGTCTAATATCATGATAGTCGTAGTCTTGGCTCATTTAAGTCAACTCTTTGTTGAAATAATAATTTGTAATTTGTCCTATCGTAAGTCAGCAATTAGGAAAGCTAAATGTCGCAGTCGTGAAAAGTATGCATCGATCATGGATAATAATAGAGAGAAATCTCATATATACGTGTGTATTTTTTATTTTATGAGATCCTGAACTTTACGTCATATTTGAATAACTTTATTCATACTCTACTACATACATACTTACCTAGCTAGTTTTAAATGTTATGATTAAACGAATGTCTGAGTAAAGTGAAGTAGTAGCGCACACTTATATTAGTTAACATGTAAGCATGAAAACCACAGGTCTAGAACAATAGAAATACTATACACATTCGTAGATATTTATACATAGCATATAATTTAGTTGTTGTTACTCCTTTTGAATTTTTTAGAGGGTGTATGCAAAGCAGAACTGGAATGTATGTAACCTTTGTAAAGGCAATGCACAAAGTTACTGGAGAAAGTGCGAATAGCTTACAGGGGCTTCGTTTCATTTTTATTTTGATATAATTTGTGTTAGATACATATATTTGGAGATCTTATACGTATTATCATGATGAAATAATGGCCAATAATAGTAAAATATAGTAGTGGCTGTTTTAATACTGTATAAAATGCCTGTGTATCGTATGCATGGTCGTTATAAGAATGAAATGATAATGATTTGCAAGTGTGAACGCTTTCAACAATGCTTAGAAATAGTTATTTGTTGAAAAATATATACTGGAAATCCTTTGTAAGATTGAATTTAGAAGACTATCCAAAGAGCCGAAAAGATTCATATATAAACTTTTTAAAAAACATTTTGAAATAGGAAAAATATACAATATTCTCAAAGTAACTAAATTAAGTATGTATGCTATAATACAGAGCAGAGTACCCTATATGAGAGTGTAATTGATGATCATTATATATATCATTATGTTTATTACGTATACAATATATTTTAGAAGATATACATATGCCTACATACATACATATTATATATCATTGTGTAACTGAAACTGAAAAATCACAAAAAAATGATGAAGATAAGATTATGATTGGAGATATCCTCATCGTCTTACTATATATTATAATGTTTACATTCGTTATGAGTATATAAACATATAATTATTATCATGAATGGCTTATACATTTTTTTTTGAATCCCAGGTCTATTGTAATGATAAAAATACATTTATTGATCCACTTGGTGAATTTGCAAGGTGGACGCAATACTGCAGAATCTGTGTAGCTAAATGTGGAAGAGTAAATAAAATAAATTTATGAATTTTGAAAGCACTAAAATGGCGAATTCAGGTGTATATACTTATTTATCAGAACATAAATTGACATACCCAGGTAATTGGCATAATGTGACACAATATTTACATTGACCATAATTATTACCATCTGCATTTCAGGCATCAGTCAAAGAGCCAACACATTTGTGTAATATTTCGCCTAAGTCACTCTACAACCTGTCAAATAAATTGCAGGTTATGTTCAGTTGATTATTGACGGACGGTTTGAGGATGTTTT
>JAHZMZ010000300.1:0-12110 GCA_027743805.1 Lepidocyrtoides sp. E14
AAGGAAAGGAAACAAAATTAAAGATTTAGTTTTTTTTTTTTTTTTGAATTCAATCATTTCTTTTTAGTTTTTTTTTTTTCAACTTACCGTCACCGTTTCAACAGTTCGCACTTTCGAGCTGATCGTCTGAGAGCTTACGATTTCACCTGATGCTACGTATGATCCATCATCCGATTGGACAGCAACCTTAAATAAAATTAATGCATAAAAAATTTGTCTTTTTTGATTTAAAAAATCAAAATTAGAAAAAATTAAATAATTTATTAAGCTCTACCTTTCGAGTTTCAGTTTGTACAACAGGTACATGAGTTGTTGGTTGAGCTTGCGCTCCCGGTGAATACGTTGATGGATCGTACTTCACACTCTCTGTCTTGACAATTGGCGGCTCGCCTACTGAACTAACGACATTTTGCTAAAAATAGAAATAATATTCATCACAATTAAAATAGTATAATTTTTACCAACTTGTTTTTTTTTTTTTTTGGCAAGGTACTGTTCACAGGTCTTTTTTTTTAAACAGAAGAAGAAAGCCAACAGAGAGGTATACATTTTGGTTTGGTGGTACAAATACAGTATTTTTTTACATTTTCAGTTTCACAGTCACATAGTCACGTACAAAAAAAAAACTACAGTAGCAGCAACGACACAGACAAGTTTCGTAACATAAAAGTACACTGACATTCCATTAAAAAAAATTTTTTTTGAAGCCAAGTTTTTTTTTTACAAGAGCTGTAGATTTATTTTTTTTACCCTGTTTGTCATATTTTCAGGGATATCATCATCCACCAAGGTTCCTTCATGGTTTTTGTCATTTTGCAAGTGTCGATTAGCATAGCGTCTGCATGAAGCATCACTATCACTCTGCATGCAAGTTTGTCAAGTGATTTTATTAAAGCAAATTTGATTACGTGAAAAATCAAATTATTATTAAAAATTTAAAAAAAAGTTATAAACCATCACCGCAAATATTATACTGTCATGTAAGTAGTAAATACGTAAAGGGGAAAAAAAATTTGTGTATGTGTGAAGTTGAAATGGAAAACGGTTTTATTTATTTTTTTTTTTAAACTAAACTTACTCCTTGGTCTGACGTCAAAACCGTGGCAGTTGCACGCACCTCCTGCGTAACAACCGTTTGACCTTCATGGTTTTTGTCATTTTGCAAGTGTCGATTAGCATAGCGTCTGCATGAAGCATCACTGTCACTCTGCATGCAAGTTTGTCAAGTGATTTTATTAAAGCAAATTTGATTACGTGAAAAATCAACTATTGTTAAAAATTAAAAAATGTAATAAACCATCACCGCAAAAAAATATACTGTCATGTAAGTAAATACGTAAAAGGGAAAAAATTTGTGTATGTGTGAAGTTGAAATGGAAAACGGTTTTATTTATTTATTTATTTTTTTTAAACTAAACTTACTCCTTGGTCTGACGTCAAAACCGTGGCAGTTGCACGCACCTCCTGCGTAACAACCGTTTGTTCCGTCCTATTCGCAGAGGTGGAGGTTGTGTGAGTAAATGTTTTTTCCTCAATCTAAACATCGCAAATATTTTTTTTTTCAGGTAAGAAAGTAAAAGTTCAAAATAAAATGAACAAAAAAAAATATTCAAACGTGTAAAAATATTTATATAATTAATCAATTTTAAAATACTGCACACAGCTTGCCATTCATATTTTTTTTTTAGCAGAGTAGGACAAAGGCATGCTCATGCAAGAAAAAAAAAAATTTCCAACCACCCAAAAAGATATACATATTTTTTTTTTTTTTACCACCCACAGTTGCGCGAAAAATTGATGAAAATTTTACCTGACTTGTCGTTGCATTCTTTTCTTTATCCTCTACTGACGTAGCCATCCGTGTTTTCACTTGAGTTGCCTGTATTCTCGGAGTAGCGTCACCTGAACCTTCCTGAGCTTCAGCCTAAGATATATTTTTTTTTAGCAGGGATACATACCAACAAAAAAAACTGTCAACAATGCTTTTCTAATCAAAGCAAATTTAACTACATATTAATAATTATAATTTAAAGCAATTAGTAAAATGTACCAATTATTTTTAACCACCAAACATTCTCCAAGCTTATAATATATAATTCATGCAAATCATTTTCTTTTTCTCTTTCATCATGCCCATCAAACATTGCAAATCAATTTTCCAGAGAAAAAAAAAAATTTAATGAGTGAAGAAAACAAAACTAAATGTCTTCTCTCTCTCTCTCTCTCTCATGCTCGCAAATAATAATAAAACCGACCTGATTAGTAGTGCTGGACACTGTTACAATACCACTGCCCCCAGGAGTTAAATCTTCCACGCGTTCATGAACATCTTGACGAATTCCTCCTGCATCCTTTACAACAGTTTGCTTTGTAGTAGTTTTCACAATTTTTGGGGTTACCCCAGCAATTTGAGGGGTGGATGATGAAAGGGAGCCTTGATTAAAGCTATTATTTTTCTTTCCCTTCTTTCTCCGGCTACTTGCTCTACGACGAAGATCACTAGGTTCCTGAAGCTCATCCGTGCTAGGAACTTTGTTTTCTTCGTAGTCTGAACTTGACGAGCTATGCAAGCTTGTGTCATCCTCCTCATCCTCAGATTCTGAGGAGGAGATACTGTCCATTGATTCAATTGTGGTGTTTTGTTGGGACGATGAAGAAATGTCCCCTAGTCCACTGGACGGACTTTGTATTTGTGAGTTAAAAGTGCCAGGATGAGTAATCATGGACTCGGATTGTTGGAATGGTCTTACTGGCGTGGCATAAGAAAATGTGTCACTGGCACTACCACCACCACCACCACCACGTGCTGGTGGCATTGGTTGTCCTCCTCTGGTAGTCATTGGAGTAGAAGTGGACAAGGGTCGGGAAGTGGGAGACTCTTGGAACATTTGGTTCTGATAGCCCATTCCACCACTTTCAGATCCACTACCAGGCGATACCGGTTTGTTCAGGAAGCTCGTGGTATATCCTGGCTGGGAGAAAATTGATGAGGATACTCTTTTTGATGGCGTTTTTCTACCGTCTGCATCCCCACCTTGGGGAGACACCGTCCCGGAATCTCCTCGATTGTAAGGAGCAATACCACCGGAACTATCCCCTGGTCTGTAGCTACTTCCAGACACGGAGCTTGCCGCACTCCATGGCCGAGGCGCGTATAAATGAGGAGATGGTGTTCTTTGCTCTTGTTGAAGCCTATTCAACGGCACTTGCTGTTGACCACTGACATCTGGATGAAGATGATGCTGTTGATTTTGCTGCTGCTGCCTAATAGAATCTGATAGGAACTTATTTTCATTGCCAAAATTCTCAACATCAAATCCCTTGTCTTTTTCCGGTGTGGTAATAAATGTACTGGCTGGAGTGGATGTTTGAACTGGTGGCAAATCAATACTTGTCTCTACTCCACTTCCCAAGGATATCTCATGCAAAGCCTTTTGTCTTTTTTCTGCTTCTTCTGCCACTCTGTCGAGATCTCCTGGAGCATAATTAAAGGCCCTTCCTTTCGCCTTTCTAATACCCGGTGATTTATCATAGGACTCTGGACTTGATACCGAATCACTGGTCGGTGACTGGCTTTTTTCGTAACTGAAAGCTCCACTAGTCACGCCAGGAATGCGTCCTGCTTTTCTCCCATCATCAATAAGCTTCTCGTCATACTCGTACTCTTTTGTGTACTCCATTTGTCCCGGTGGTGACCCTGTCGATCTGTCTTGATCAGCGACAGAGGAGGAGCTTAAAGGACTTAGTGTTCTGTCTGGGGATACTGGTGAGTCTGACCCATCAGTGCCATTACCATTTACTGCCTGTTTTCTACCAAAGAAGCCGCCACTGAATAATCCACCAGTCTACAACGGAAATAAATTTAAAAACAAAGAAAAAAAATATGTGCATGCAAAAATAAAATGAAAGTAACAATTAAGCCCAATCAAAATAATTAAGGGATTACACAGCTTCAACTAAAATAATATCTCATAATAATAATCCAAATACCAAGTTATAAAAAAGAAGCGAATTTTTTTTTTTTTTGGTTTGTTTTCAACTTTTAAAATAGTTACTTGTCATTCTCAATTAAAACGTAAAAATACGTTACAAATAATTTATTATTATTATTATTAATTACGCTTTGATAGCAAGCCTATTAATTTCTCAGCCGTGCACACAACCGACCATATAGACAAGAAAAAGGACGACACAAAAATTTTTTTTTATACCATCATTCGCCTACTCTAATTTAAATAATTTCCGCAGCAGAAAAATATTTAATTTATTATTATTATTAATTACGCTTTGATAGCAAGCCTATTAATTTCTCAGCCGTGCACACAACCGACCATATAGACAAGAAAAAGGACGACACAAATTTTTTTTTTTTATACCATCATTCGCCTACTCTAATTTAAATTATTTCCGCAGCAGAAAAATATTTTTTTTTTAAAATAAATTTATCGAAGCCTGTAGTAATTTTTTGCAGGAGGAGCTGTTGTAGTGCCTCTCTTTTTTTTGCAGCATTTTTTAAAAAATTAACAACCCCCATCATGTGAACTATTTTAGATTTACCTTTTTCTTTGACGGGGTCACATCCGACGAGCCATTAGTCATGTCCGCTGTTAAACCCACTGGTTCCTTTTCTTTCCTTTTCTTCTTTTCCGGTGGCAATTGAGTGGGCGTCCGCTCCAAAATTTCTTCAGCAATACCCTTCGTAGGCGTTTCCTTCTTTGCCTCTTTGGCAAAATTAATTGGAGGTAAGACAGCCACTCCACCGATGGGCTTCTGTGAAAGCGTACAGTAGAAAAAGGAGCCATTAAAAAAAAATTTCATCTTTGAATTTTTTTTTTTTTTCTTCTTTTTAGCGACAACCCTTGTACAAAATTTAGCATTCTACACGACAAAAAAATGCTTCCAAGTTCCTAAATTATAATTTCAATAATAATTTTTTTAAAAATTTTTTATACAAAAAAATCATAAAACTCCAACTTGAAAATACTCTGCTAAAAATTAACTTTTTTTTTTACCAACTTGAACAAAACACAATGATAATAATAATTAATTAAAATAGTTTTACCAGCATTATTTATAAATATAATTATTTTAAAATTACAGGTATTTTTTCGCATGCAATATTAAAGCCAGAAAGCACCCAAAAAAATACAGTATTTTTATGAAAGGTATAGTTTTTTTTTTTTTTTTACATAATACGCATGTCACACACACATACACACACACCACACTCAAAAATATTTTTCACCAGACACACTTTCTCTGAACTGAAGAAGGAAAAAAAAAACTACTACAAGAAATAGGAAGTTGTTTTATTTTTAAATGTTTCAACTTCCAAAGTTTTTATACAAAAAAAATATATTTTTTTTGGGGACAACAAAAAATCAAATAATAAAATTTTTTGTACAAAGCATCTATAAAAAGGACGCAACTGAAACAAGCGAGAGACTGTAAACGCGTATAAAATTCGTAATATTTATTTATACAAAAAAAAATATATTTTTTTTTGGGGACAACAAAAAACCAAATAATAAAATTTTTTGTACAAAGCATCTATAAAAACGACGCAACTGAAACAAGCGAGAGACTGTAAACGCGTATAAAATTCGTAATATTTATTTATTTATTTTTTTTTTTGGTGCAGGACGTGTTTACAGTTTAAAAATTGTGAAGAGAAAAAATGATGTCGACCAACGGAAGGAACGTACGTACGAGTAGTAGTAGATTTATATATTCTCACGACACTTTGGCATATATGAAATGCTTTTCTAATGACAGTATTTTTTTTATATAAAATATCTGCAGATATTTAGAGAAAAAAAATATACATATTTAGTTAAATATACTTTCAAAAAATAATATTTAATTATTGAAAAAGAGATATAAAATTACAGAAAGAGAAGAGCTCTGATTTTTTTTTTTGTCTTTTCATTTTTCTTGTTTCTTCTTTTTCCTTTCAAAAAAAAAAAATTATACCTGTAAAAACTCCGTGGTCTCGACACAAATGGATTTGCGAGAGCGAAAAGCTAGCTGAAGTGCATAGGTATTATGACGGTGACTAAAAAGAGCAACGGAGGAGGAGGGAGTAGTAGTAGTAGTAGTAGTAGTGACCCCCTCACCAGAGGAGGGTTTATTTTCACACTGACTCAAACTGTTCAAATCATTGAGACAAGCGAGAAGTGTGGAGGAAGCTAGTTCAGGCAAAGAGCGTACCTTCGCCCTTACTTGCTCCCTTCTCTCATCAGCACCGTCTGATGAGCAGCCTGACTGTTTGACCTCCTCTGCCAGTGAATCTTCGTCTTTTGTCTCGTACTCGCCTTCATCCGAACTACTTGTTGAGCCTTCCATCGAACCATACTGTTCCAACTATAGTAGTATATAGTAGGTATTATCATCATCCATCAATCAATATTATTTTTATTAGTGGAAAAAAAAAATAGTCATAGGATTTTTTTTTTTTTTTTTTAAACTGACATATATAAAACTATAAAATGAATATAAACTAAACACTCAACAAATCATTACTGTCATCATAAGAATTCATGTTTATGTGACAAAAAAAAAAAAAGTTTACTTTTTTTCAAAACAAAAAATAAAATTCTTTAAAAATTTTTTTAAACATTTTGGTGTCATTTTTCTGTGCACACAAAAAAAATAAACACAGTAGTACTACCACACAAAACTCTGACAAATAAGTTATTATTTTTATTTGTTAATATTTTTTTTTCTTCTTCTTCTAAGATTCTAACCAGCTTGAAAAATTGTGGCAGGTAAAAAAAAAAAAAAAAAAAAAAAAATAATTACGAATTTAAAACGCAATTCATTTTTCGTTTTTGAGAGCTTCTTCTTCACTTCCTAAACCTACTCGTTGTTTTTTTTTGCTGTTCTAATGCACAAGAGTTGTTGTGAAAGTTGTAAAAATAATTAATTTACGGTGATGATGAGTAAACTCAATAATAATAGTTAATTTAATTGCAGTGTTTTCGTGTGTGTAATAATAATAATAATATTTTTTTTTTGCTAAAAAGTGAATAAAAAAAGCAGGCCCCACTCCACTAAATACTACAAACGACATAATACACCCATTTGTCCCTTTTTAAAAAAAAAAAAAAAATATAAGCGAGTGTTAGTGCTAATGTGCGTGTGTATAAATGGTTTGTTTTTTTTTGTGATGTTAAAGTATACTATATAATAGGTAGACTATTTAATTTTTTTTATTATTATTATCATTATCCTCTATCCTAATTAATTAAATGTTCTGTTTTTTTTTATTTCAGTCGAAGGATAATAAAAAAAAATATAATAGTGACTGTTACAGCATTTCATGTAAAGACCATTATTTTTGTTTTTTTTTTTTTTCTCTTTCTCTGACTAGCTAATTATTGTAACCGTTATAATATTTTTTATAAAAAAAAATTAATACCGGTTACACCACCGAGAATTTTTTGTTTGTTTTTTTTTTTTTTGCATTGCATCTACACAGCTATATAATAAATGCCAAAAAGGGCTAAAAAAAAAACAGGGTGTCACATCTATTCTACATGTTTTTTTTTTTATAAAACGTAAGTAAAGTACGTAACATAGCTTTTGCTGCTGAAACAATACAATATAATAGAGTATAAGAATGAAACAACAACTTAAAAATGATGATTATTATTCATTATGAGAGGAAAATAAATAATTAATAATAATAATCTCCCTGATGGGCTTACTTTGTCCTTCTTTTTGTCCTCTTTTAATGGATCGGGTGTGGTCGTTCCAGAAGGTACTACTTGGTCAGCTGCTGCTTGGGGACGTTTGCCAGCTTCAAGATCTTCCATTGAACTGTGTCGTGCTCCCAAAGCTAGTTTAAAAAAAAAAATATGAAAGTGATTATGATGACGGTGAGGGGATGATGATCTTTAGTTTAATTTTATATAAATTAATTATAATTAATTGTACCATCCATACTACGCGATGTGATATTTCTGCCACTAAGACTGCGCTCAAATTTCGGAGCGACGCGATCAATAGTGGCATTTTTCGTTTCGTAAAATGTTCTTCCGGAGTAGCGAAATTTGGAACCGAATCTTGGGAAGAAACCCGATTTGGTAAGGTTGTTCAGGTGCCATTAACCTATTTTTAAAAAAGAATTGTGTACAATATTTAAAAAAATTAGTTTTAAATGCAGCTTAAAAAATGCACACTTTTTTTAAAAAAAAAAATCCAACGTTAATTAAAAAAATTGAAATTATGTAAAATACCCATTTTTTTTTTATATCTTATCTTCATCACTTCATCTTTTGATGATGATGATGATGACGATGGAGGATTCAATTTAGTGGAAAAAAACGTTATTATTTTTGAGTTATTCACCTGTCCCTATATACCGTTAGACCGCTTGCGCATACACCTAGTTTAATATCCAGCCCATCTGAGTCCTTTGCTGGATGAAGACTTACACCATACATGGCCAACTTTTTCGCATTCTCCAGATAATTTAGCTCTGCTTCTGCTGGTGTCTGACCTCTGCAAATAAACAAAAAAAAAATCGTTCCGTAGTCAAAAAAAAATTCCAAGTCGTTTTGAATAACTAAAAAAAAATTATGTTGGAGTAAGCGTACTTGTGAGTTCTATGCAGCTCCATCACTTTGGTCTCCAGTTCTGGTGTTTGGTTAGGTGCAAATTTAAATTCTCTGAGGTAATGACTTCTATGCTCATCAGGATCGTAGTCTCCGAGTTCCGACTGGACAAGGAAAGAACCCAGCAGTGCGTGTGTTACAAAGGAACATGGCAATCTAGAAAAAAAAAAAAATATATTAAAGCGTGTTAATTATCATTCATTTTTAAAAAGTTTATTTAAACAATTCCTCCAAACTCCTCCAAAGAAAAAAACTTACTTCTCTGTGAGAATATCGTTGCGAACTTGTAGGCAAAGATGGTATCTTGTGATATCTTCATGAAGCTGAGCAGGTTCTGGAGGGTAGAATTTCACCTGGAAATTAACTTCCCAGGGTTCATCTGCAGGATTTCCGGGGGAAAAAAAATTATCATAAAAAAGAACACTTCCCTTCCTTCCCTGTACACGCACGTACAGCGTTTATAAATAAAATTTTACATTTTTTTAAACTAAAACACTAACTTTTCACTTGTTTCGACATCCGCTTCTCATTCTCCACCCACACTGTGTAGCCATGTCTATCTGTAAAATTTAGGCCAAAGTAGTCCTTCTCAACGAGATTGATGAATTCACAGACTTTGTCAAACAGATCCTGTCCTTTTGCCTTTCTCTGTGAAAAAAAAAAACAAAAATAAAAACAAAATAAATATTTACTCCAATTTTCACATACTCCATATCGTATTCAGAACACGCGAAAATCCAATAATTACGCAAATTAAATTCTATAAAAGCAAAAATTGATGCTAACGAATCAGTAATTTTTTTTTTACCAACGTCAACAAACAACCGTAACGATCATCATCATCATCATCAGTTTTCTTTCGTTATCGTCATCATACAAGTTTCTACCCTACTCATCATATCATGATGGCATGAATCATCCAAATATTATTTTTTTCCTTTTTCATCTTTCACCAGAAAAGTAGGTCGCGTGTGTGTCTACAGTCTACACACACACACAATCATTCGCCATCATCATCATCATCATAACCGCCACATCTATACTCCAACTCCAACTTTTACTCCAATCCAGTTTCACCACCAAACCAGCACGCTACGAAGGAACAAACGAAAACGACTACACGAGAACGAGAGCAAGACATCATCAGAGAGAAAGCAATTCTTTTTTTTTTACGAGAAACCGATGAATGCATCATCATCATCCCACTACATAGTTTTTTTTTCTGTGACCTACCAACCACCACCACCACCGGTCGAGAAAATGATTCCCAGCAGATTGTAAGTGAAACCTTTTTAGTTTTTTTTTTTTAATCATCATCATCATCTCATCTCTCTAACCAACCGCCACAAAAAAAGGGACACACGCACGCAAGCCATAAAAAAAAATATTACTATATTTTCCAATTTTGAAACTACAATTAATAAAATGCAAAATAAAAAAGACTGACTCACTCACAGCCACCACTTAATAAACTTCATCATCACCTCCCACCCACCACCACCTCCACAAAATACATACCTACTACCTACATTCATTTCCCATCCAGAGAAAATAATGGAGTGAACAGTACAGGAAAAAAAATATCACTCAGTCTCCTTTTCTCGCAGTTTTGAAGTGGACGCACGTGTAGCAATAAAAAAGGAAGTGAAGTAAGCTAAAAAAAAAATACTAAACATATTGTACATAGCCTTAAATGATAAAAGTTTGGAAGAGAAAAGGAACAAAAAAAAAAAAGAGAAAGCATTTTATTTTTATGTCAGCTTGAAAGGATTATTATCTACCACTAAACCAAGCCATTGTACGTACTAGTATCCATCTTTTAACCTTAATTTATGAATGAATCTCTCTAAGGAATCTACGTATTATACCTACTTTTTTACTGGACATGTACATTTTTTTTATCGTATTCAACTTTCACTCGGATATACCTTAGCCTAGTTCTATATATTATGCAGAGAGAAGAGAAGAGAGAGAGAGGGGGAGGGGGAGAAACGACGAGAAAGAGGAAGAGACGCCCAGCATCAAAGGCAACCAAGTCGTCCTGTGTGTATTCCAAGGATTTATCTGTGCTTGTGTCATTATTACACCGTCACCATCATCCTCCTCTATACGTACCACATCCATTTTTTTTCTCTCTGAAAAAAACTAAACTTTCACCACACTCCAGCAGCAATAGTGCGTACCCTTCTTCTTTTTTTTCCTGGATTGGATTCTCTTTCCTCGTCATCATCATGATCCCTGCTACTACTCCTACTAGCAGCTCATCAAGCAGCAGCAGAAGAGAAAAATAGGCAGTTTTATTTAGCCCTACTTTCTCCACCACACACAGAAATCCATTTTGCTTTCTCTTACGTGGCAGTGGTAGTAGGGAGCAAACACTTTTTATGAAAAGAAAACTGCCTGTTTTTCTCTCTCCCGAAAAGAGAGAGAGAGAGAGAGAGAAAAAATCTCGCGTAAAAAGAGAAAGTCTACTTTCTCTTTTCTCGTGGATCAATATTTAGAAGAGAGAGCCGACGACCACATAATACTGACGTACATATATAAAAATATATACGCATTCTCCATAACTAGCTGGTGTAGTAGAAGACTCATGATTTTTTATAACGGTACCAGCATCCTGTTTAACGGTCGTTTTCTAACTTCCACGGATAATAATAGTAGTAACAGTGAATGCAATGTATTTATGAACATTTTTATGTACTCTGTAACATTTATTCTTTTTTATGTAGTGTGTGAGTCAACAGTAAATTCAGCAACGACAACGACACGAGTATATAGGAGCTATAGCTAGATGGTTTTTGGCTTTCTTTTCTTAGAATAAAAAAAAAAATTGTAAAGTGAAGAAAAAATATTCACGTATCACGTTGCAGTAACATTCAAAGAGAAAAAAAGTGGTTGTGAAAATGTGAAGAAAGCGAAAGCATCTTTTTTTTTCTCTTTTAACTTTTTATTCCTCTCCTTTTCGCTCCTACTACAGAGCGCTCCGCCGCTAAAAGTCTTTTTTTTTGCTTTCAGTTCCAAGTAAACTCTGAGACTTGGGAGTAGAGTTCTTCTATTTTCAGAAAAATAAAATAAATAAAAAAAAAGATACAAAGAGAGAAGAAGACAAGCGTGACTTCTCTCTCAGGGTTGGATGGAAGTTGGTGGGTGGAGGTTGGAAGAAGAATAGCTGGAAGATATGGAATGGGAAAAAAGTGAGTGTGTGTGTATTTTTTTTGTGTCGTTTCGTTAGGTTTTAGATACAAGAAGCACACACCACGACAGTTAGTTTTCTTGGAAGGATTGCATATTACGTACATTTTTATGATAGTTTTTTTTTCTCCGATTTTATTGTTGAGAAAGTGGAGAGGAGGAAAGAAAGAGAGTAAACATTACATTCTTTTTTTTTGGTGGAGATAATAATTTATGCAATTTTGTATTCTACAAGTTTGTCATTTGTTAACAGAGAAAAAAATAAATAAATGACAAAAAACTCTCAACCAACCGTTTTTC
>JAHZMZ010000301.1:0-15030 GCA_027743805.1 Lepidocyrtoides sp. E14
TAATAAAATTTGTGCACAGAAATAACAAAATCATTTAGGTACCTGTCAGATAGACCCTGCTGACCAGGTGGTAGACATGAGAGTTGAAATGGAGTGTTGAAACAATGGGTTTGTTCTTTGGATCGGTGGACAACGGCTCCATTTCGCACCACTACAAATCCAGAGTCGCCAAGATTGGCACTATATAACATGGCATCTGATCGACTAAGGACTAGGACACAAGCCGTACTACTCCCTGCAGATAAACAAGATAAATAATTTGTATACCGTGTTTTTAAATGAAATACAATTCTTGCATTATTATAAGTTTCTTCTCTAGCTATAATATTACCTTGAACACGATTGGCTTCTCGAATCCTACTGAATCCAGAAGCAAGAAGTATTTCAGGCTTGGATGGGGAAAACAAGTCATTTTCAACTAACTTTTCACATGCCCTCATTAGAGAAAATGAAAATTCGCCAGGATCTACACCATGATTTCTCCAACCGCCGACACCATCAGCAACGCCTACGTGAAAATCAAGAAGATATAATTCGTCAATAATGTCAATAAATCCACATTCCAATTTCGCATGAAAATTTGCCGTAATTAAAATTTTTCCTTTTGTATTTTACTCTACCAATAACATCCGCATTGACGTTCCTCGCAATAAACCAAGCGTCATCTCCAAATTGACCCTTTCTAAAGTGAGAGGAAGCGAAATCTTTGGGAAGACCAGACACAACGGACACAAAACCTGCACCAAGATGAAAATCATGCCACGTACTATGCAAAGCTCTGCACATTTGACTTGCAAGACTCATTCTCGCAACTTCTTTTTCAGTAGCTTTCTTCATTAGTTCACCGAGGTCGTCCTCATTGTTATTGTTATTACTTTTACTTGCAGAAGATTCATTATTTGAGGAAGTAGACGAAATACAACGATGACCTCGTGCCATTTCTGAGGCAAAAATTTGTTCTCCAAAGCTATTATGAAGCCCGGCAACAAATATTCGCGTAACAACGCGACCCAACCACGTAGCACAGCTCATCGCTAGTGTCGACATTTATTTTTGGTGATTCAGTCACATTGAAGCTACTACAAAGTTCACACGATAGTACCAAATTCAGCATGGATTTTTTAACATGCATGTATTTAAATTGAAGTCTTAAAACGGTAAATTAAATTTTTATACTCAGCCCGTAGATGATGATTGTTTTACAATTTAAGATGACAGGCACAGCCTAACTGACTATTAACGGAAGGAAAAAAAACAACAGATGTACCTATTCACCAAGTCGGCAAGAGAAAGTTATTCGTGCACACACGATTGACGATATCACCAAGAGAAGCGAACGAATCACAACCTCACCTGCAGTCTGTAGTAAGAAAACGCTTTCTTTTTTTTGGCGAACGGACACACTCACACTGTATATATCACTGTATGTACTCCCAACTTCGCGAATTCAACTTTCACTTTGCACTTTGCTAATACTTTTGAGCCAGAATTTCGTTCCAGATACTAGGTGAGTATATAGCAGTGAAAGCGCCGTTGTTGTACTGTTTCAGTGCAGTATAGTTATAGAACAAAGGAAAGAATTATTGTGCAGCCAGGCAAATTCTCTAAAAAAATAATCAAACATTTTCATAGTCAGTTTTTAAATTTTCAATGTACATTAGCTCGTTTTTCTGTATAGAATAAAATAACAAATAAAATAAAATCAAATTCCGATAAACAATTAAGTTACCTGTTCCAATACGATTGAATCCCGGAAAGGCAATTTGGAAAGTACGGTGACAAATTAGGTGACTTTTTTTTACTGTACGAAAGTTTCGATTGTGTTAGTTGACTTAGGCAATTATTACATACTATTCAAGGACTTTTGTTGACTTGTAGTGACATCAGACTTTAACTTGACACAACATAATACGTTGTATTTTTACTATGTGCACTTTTTGTTAAGCGTGTATAATAATTAACTATTCTATATAACAAATTCGTCACGTCTTTTATTTCGCGAGAGATTTAATTTTGCAATGTGCAAGATATTATATATTTAATCAATATTCATTCAAGAAATTGGTTCAGATCATTTTTTACAAGTTTTATACAAGGACAAACATTTTCCCCTAGTATTTCCTCTGTTTTCGCTAATAATATCGAAAATCGAAATATTATAGATCTGCAAAGTACGTACTATATGATGTGAGCGTAATATTGCATAAATAAATATGTTGAGACAGGAGTTCAAGAAGATTTGGCTTCAGTCCAAAAATTTCCTTTTCAAACATAAAAGATGTTTTTATGGAAGGACATAAGAACAGCAAAGCTATAATAAATGATTCTATGTACATCGCAGAGGTAAGAAAGCAGAATGATGATGGTTGCTGATGAAGGCTATTAAAAGATTCACTTTCCACTGGAAGAAGATAATTGCACAAGACAATTTTGTTTAAAGTATAAGTGCACTGTACTTTACATTCGATTCGCGAAACTGTCAAGGAACATAATTAACAAAGATACATTAATTGGTTCCCGTACATATATATTATATGTCGACTGTGAGCGTTTTAATGCAAAAATCACTGTGTGTTGTGAGTAGGCATTAAAATTTTATGTGGATGCATCTGAAGGAGTTCAGTTATCCATGTACACATCCAAGACACACGAAGGAAAGGCGTTACGCTAATATTTTTTTTATTTGCTTTTCTTGTGGGTGTGCAGTTTTTGATGTCGACTGCGACTTATTGAAATTTATGGCATTAGTCAAAATTAGTTAAGCACTCAGAGTCAGTCTCTACGGTACCCCAATTAAATTCACTTTATATTAATTTGCTGAATTATATGATAATAACAACCGGCAGATCATTCGCTACAGAATACACCACGGCCCACGTTGCAAATTAAAATTAAACCTGTATTTTACGAGTAAAAGTTTTTCTTTGTTTTTTATTATACCCGTCCGGAGAAGGGTTATTAATTTAAAGGTCGTCATGTACTCCTCCTATGTTTTATCTTTTTTTGCCATGGTGGTGTGTGTCTAAATTACAAGCTGATTTCTGCTTCTGTGACCCATTTCACTATTACCACCATATAGTATGCACGCTGTGGGGTCTGTAGCTTTTGCACTACTACTTCTTACTACTCGTATTGAATTTTGCATGTGGTATGGCTGGTACATTATTAGAATCGGAATAATAATATTATCTAGCCTCATAATACGTATATCTGTTTGGTTTATCAATGCTATACTTTATACTATACTTTTATTTATCCTTTAACTCCTTATAATGGAATCACCTTTAGCATTTAGTGCCGCAAAAACTACATATCATAATAAGTTGATTCCATTTGCAAGGCTCTCTGAAATGTGCGCAATGCGCATGCATGTCTGCCAAAATAACCACCACACTTTTGTATATCTATATATATATCCCACATATATTCATTTTCATGCTTTATGTATCAAATATCATTTCATTTCTTTTGTTTTTTATTTTCGTTTTGTACATAAGCTGTTATACATTATACAGCTTCATATGGCGTACTATTTGCAAGCTGGTACACATGTACCTATTCACAATGTATATTGTCCAACCAAATGCAAAGTATTGCCTTTTATAACCTTTTTGCTCGTAAAGGAAGATTGAATATTCTTATGAATGTAATATACTGTAATATATGTATAATGCATTTTTTTATCTTATCCTGTTTTCTTTAAGGTTTAGTATATGTAAAAAGCTCCTCTCCATTATAATATACTTACTCATTATATACTGTATACTATACTGTTTCGTTAGTTCAAGCAGCATGCCTTCTTAGGTGCATACTTGTAAATGTGAAAGCATCATGTACCTATAACAAGTTTTAAAAAATTCAGCTACATATGCCATGTAACAGAACTTGTAAGTAAGCAACGTATAGAAGTGCCGCATATATGGCAACAATTTTCCGTGAATTTGCCATGTTCTGCATTTCATAGCACGAGCACATGTCGTAAAAATGCTCTACTAACGAAATAAAATCTGTTTGGAAATGTTATTTATTTTCTAAGGGATTACCTTGTAAGTTGGTGTTTAGTTATGAATTATGATGCAGAATTCATTTGCGTCAAGTGTGACACTGAATGGAGGAAATTTTTGGATTAAAATTACAGCATTCAACTAACGTAGGTAAATTTTTTATTGCTTCAAAGATAACTCTAGTTTTCATAGAAATTAATTCATAATTTTCAAAGTAATTCAAAGCCAAAGCACCATAGCAAAGTCATCAGACAAGAACAAACATTCTCATAAAGCGAAAATCTGTTTGAGCATTAAGAACTCGTCATGTTCAATATCTCTCAAAAACGTGTTTAGGAGGACAACTTGTCTATGCGCATGCCTATATGCCTACATCAGTATTCTACGAACGCGAAACCATTACCGATTGTAATTTATCGTGCTACTGCTATTTACTAGTGCGTACCGGTTTTTTATAACTTTACTGCATGCTGCCGCACTGAATTTGACAATAGCATGCAGTAAATTTGCTGCATATATAATATTAAGTTGCATAAAATCAGCATTAAAAAACAATGATGAACATACAGATTTCCTAGTATACTATAAAATTATGATACTCGTAAAAACATAATGAATGACGATGAGTAAGTAGAAATGGCCAAATTAATTAATTATCATATTAAATCGTATCTCTTATTCGGTTTTCAATAGAACCACGTCAGTAAGTCGTTACTTATGTTTACATAGGCACTAGAATGCGCCTGGTCCTGATGCAGTTAAAATTCAATAATATTAATCGTATTGTGGATGATTCATTTCTTTGGGAACACAATCACATTTTTTACGGTTGAAAAAATACTTTGTAACCAAGGCCGTAATTTTGTTTTGGACAGCAATGACAAGGTACATAGAGTAACATAGTAAGTACCTACCCAAATAGNGGAACACAATCACATTTTTTACGGTTGAAAAAATACTTTGTAACCAAGGCCGTAATTTTGTTTTGGACAGCAATGACAAGGTACATAGAGTAACATAGTAAGTACCTACCCAAATAGTTTTTTACAGCATAGCATATAAACATTGAAGGAATAATTTTAAAAGTATGTTTCCATGAATAGAAAAATAGAATAATTTGAGGTTGTGTTGTATGTTGGCACGTTGGCAGTACGTGTACTACTAAATAAATGTTAACCGTTGAAAAGCCAGATCAGATTTCATTTCATACATCGTCATAAAGTCATATATTTAGTTTGCAAGGTAAGATGTAAAAGAATCTTGGATATTTTCAAGTTGCTGTTTTTTCAACCAACCAATCAATCAATAACCAATCCAACGCCAATACTTTTCTAGGTCTTAGAGTTTAGAAAAATTGCACAGGAAACCATGTATGATAAATGTATTTAAATGATGTCAATCACCCAAATATATAAACTCCAATAAACTTTTCATCCTACCAATTACTAATTATGAATCAATTTAAATAATCACGACGCTAGTAGACTATTGTTAATAACTTGAAATTTTCAAAAATTGCTCTGTGAGAGTATATTTAACTTATTCATTTTGACATGTAGATTAGATGAAGGAAGAAAGTTTGATAAAATCAGCGCATTACATGAAGTAACTTCCAACGTTGGAAAGGACAAAGTTGCTCAATGATGACTGATATCATTAGAGGTTATTCTGACATTCTAATCTGAATATTTGAATCAGAATTTCTGATCTGCATGCATTTGGCTAGACTAGAAGTGGGAAATGGGCATTAATTCAATTCAATCTCAATTTTCAGTGAGTTTAAAGCCAAATTATTCACCAAATTGTATGAATTTTGGTCAGGAATGTTTGAGTTGAATGGCGTAAGTAAGTACACGTATGTAAATGTGTACATTAACTCTAGTGTTTCACTCTGCGCAAGCCATTTTTCTATTTTTTGTGCGAAAAGCAACAAAACCATAGTGAAGCGGCAACCGTGTTTTTCATACTAGTACACATTGCTTAAATACAATGTACACTGTTGTGAGTTTGTGAATCTCACGCAAAGATATGGACTGGACTAGGTTAAAAAGGATTTTCGCTTTTAGGTATCCATGAACTTGTCAATTGCTGTCATCCATATTCATTTGTGTTTGAGATTTTTTTTTATTTGACCGTACCGTAATTGTCAGTCACTGCTGGTAAATTAGAAGGAAACTCGGTGAAGTTGAAGCTGTTTACAGTTTATAGTGATTAGTATTCACATACGCAGGATTCACGGCAACAACAACACACAAACTTGTACAAGTGACATAATATTATGTGAAGTTTTCTAAAAGTGGATGGTGGTAATTACTAATTACTGTCACAACATCTTCGACAAATCACTCAGAAAGTAAAAATCACAAATTTTTCTTGTTAAAAATGCATAGCGCGTGACACATTGTTGAAAGATTAATAAATTATTATTTGTTTTAGGTCACCGGTTATCAATATTTAGCTCGTTACCATGTCCCACGACCAACAACAACACGATGATCACTTGGAGGAAGAAGCTGGAGAGTTGGAAGGAGCAGGTTGTGGCCCCGTGAATATTTTCGGAAACCCGTGTTCAAACGAAGAAATTGAAAATCAAAGTCATCCTCTCGTTCGAGCTTTGGGGTTTGATTTAGTATGTAGTTTAAAACAATGTTGAAAGTAGAATTTACGAATGTGATGTGTATTGAAATAGCTATGCTGAACATGAAATTCTTGTACTTATCTTTCAGGTCACAGATAAGTTAGTATCCTTCATTAACTTTGAGGATATGAAGGCTCTTAGTGCCGTTTCTATTGGATGTCTTAAGACGGTTAGAAAAACGGAAGAATATGCGAAACGAGCTAGATTGATTGTGTGCAAGGAATCAGTGGCTTCGCAACTCCTGGAAGGAAGTTTTTATCTATGGAAGCATATCTCTTTAGACCTTTATGTTCCGGTTCTAATACTTGAACTGATTACAGATATGTTACAATCAGCAAAATCCGTAAGCTTATGGCAGTCTGAAAAACCAGTCAGCCCCGGGATCAATCAGTACCTCACCGAAATTTTTAGCAAAACCAAAAAGCTGCATACGTTGGAGATGGATGCTTCAATATTCGAAAACGTACTTCTGGATGTTTTTTCAAATACGGCGGTGCAGACTATGCTGAAAAATCTTCAGGCCCTTAGTATTCAAAGTTGTCGTAATAATATGCCCAACAAAGTTTGCTACATCGATGGCGTCGAAAATGAAGAGGATTTGCCATTTCAACGAAATTTCCTCCAGCTTGCGGAAGTAGGGTTGAATTTGAGGAAATTTGTATTTGGGAAAGTCCTATATTTAGGTGCCAATTCTAAATGTGATCATGTGAAATTTATTCCTAAAATCGTTGATGCCACAAAGAACACTTTAGAGGACCTCGAATTGCACCTTAACGTATGGAAATGTGCTGAAATGGAGGCAATTCGTTGCCCCAAGTTGAAACACCTGGTACTCTCTGCAAATGGAAGTGAGGAAGACTCTGGTATTGTTGAAACGTTCCTGAGAAATCAGCCTCCACTAGAGGAACTCGTTATTGCAATGAACAAGGAATTTCCATTCAGCATTTTACAGGCATTGCAAAGAGTAGTTACTACTAAAATGAAGAAATTACATATCAAAGCAAAAGTGTTTTCTAGAACATCCGTGCCTGTAAACTGGAGCTTCTTAGAAACCATGGATAAACTTGGAGATTTTTGGATCAGAAAACCCACTTCTTTTTTTCATGAAGACAACTATGAAATCTATGGTTCTGGCGAAGAAATCCTAACCAAGTTGCCAGTTGGCGTTAAGAAAATATCCTTACAAGGCTTTCAACAGTTTTGGAAGGAGATTCCAGTAGGGAATATTGGCACTTTATTAGGTCGATTCGTAAACTTGACAGAGATTAACTTGCTGAGAAGTTATAATGTTGTCACTGATGAGGGATTGCAAAGTATTATAACCAATTGCAAGAAATTGACTTCCTTGGTGTTTTCACACTGCCCAGAAATAACTGATTTCGGAATATCGGGGATAAGAACAAGTGAGAATGGAACCGTAGAAGAGAAAGTTGGGGTGTCATTAAATGACCTGAAAGGTAATATTTCTTTTAAATGAATATAATTCTTTATTGCAGGTCTTATTCGTTTAAAAATACGATCTTGCCCCAATATCTCTCATCAATGTTTGTTAACAGTGGTACAGTTCAACTATCTCCGTTATTTTGATTATTACAGAAATGTTACCGTAAGTGTATAATATTATCATATCGTACCGAACTTTGTTATTAATTTGCTTTGTAACTGACATTTGTTTACGAAATTATAGCTTCCAAAAAGCTTCTTAATTGGAATAGTTGAACAGAACCCGTGCCTGGAAGAAGTGGCCCTGCATATTACCAGTTACGAGCATGATGAAGAGTATTTGCGTGAGATGAGAAAAGAAATTAAGGAGCTAAATCCTCGTGTTCGTTTAGTAGAGATCCCTGTACGTGGGTTACTGTTACGTCGCGTTGGCGTATCATACATGAAAAATAGTGTTTGGAAAAGGAATCATTCTAAAATTTTATCGTTTGGTCAACTTTCAGTCTCAAACGAACTGGCAAGACGAAGATTCCGATAGTGATGCCAGCTCATTACCAGATGAAGATGAAAATGGAGATAGCGACTTTAGTGGTGGTGGTTTCCGTATGGACGATGACTTTGATGACTACGACGATGATTATGATGAGTCTCCTGTTGATTTTGACGATGAGGACGATGACGATGATGATTTTAACTATTAAAGCAGTCTGACTCATTCAGTTTGCTAATAATGAAATAGCAATCATAATTACTGTACGTATTTACATTCACCGAAGCATCAGTGGGAGCAGACCATTGAGTTGAACCCAAATGAACTGTGATTTCCCAATCAATTAGTAATTACAACCAAGATGTGTTCAATTCAAGCTACGATTGCCTGCTAGTCTGTGTTTATAGATTAGTAATTATTATTATTAAATAATACGTCTTCAAGTAAAGTAGATGATGCTCCATGATACGCTATGAGCATGTGTAGGCCAAAATAATACGCTAATGTCAATTAATTTTTTGTCCTATTACAATTCACCGACTGAATAGTAAATGTGTGAATTAGCTAATGATTTTCTGTTATGTTATCTGTTTCTTGTAGTGAATATAACATAGCATATGAAGTGCTTTACATTGTATAGTAGGTGGTTTATTTACGTATTCCGTGCTCGAAGGTTTAAACGTATTTGTATATAATTAAGTAACTACGCTATTGTCTAATCTTCATCGAGTAGAATATCAATGTTACAAGCTATGACATTGTACATGTGTGTTTGGTACAAGACTATTTTCATACTCATAACTTTGTAATACATGAATTAAACATTACAAAAATTTGATTCTGTTTCATTTCTTTATATGCTGAATTTTTGTTTCACTTAATTAAGCCCGTTGCATTAATTATTGCATTGTTACGGCTAAAAAACAGGATAAAGTATTCATGGAAAAAGATCTGTGTAATTATTAAATTTACTGGACGGGATGGACTTCATGTTTGGCTAAATTGTTTAATCGATTAAGTAAGGATGTTTTCTCGGAGAAACTTTTTCCTCACACTATGCAAGGAATGAGGACGATGTCATGGCATGCAGACTGGTAATAGTAATAAAGTAAAATTTCCTATCTTAATATGGGAAAATACGCATAAAAATGCATCATCATATGTATAAAGCGCATTGTAATGCAGCTTCTGTGCACTGTCTCTATGCATATTACATACAAGAATAATGAGCTCAAAAATAAAAATGATATTTTTAAAAGTTGTGTTTTAAAATTTTAACCGCTGTTCATGATTGAAACATGGCAACCCTTACTTCAATCCATTTTAAAATACTCTAAATTCCCTAACTAGTTAAGTAAGGATTACATAAACCAAAAAGTTACACAGGGATTAAAAATCAAAGCACAATTCAAATCGATAAAAGCAGGAAAAAGTTGATTCCAGAAACAAACAGTTCAGTTGTGTTGGGTATCAACATAATATTCTCTGGTAAGTACAGTTTTTCCATTAACAAGTGCTGTCTACTTACTTAGTACTTAGAAATAATATGGTATACTAATGATGGGTAGTACAGTTTTGGTGGAGGCTGTAACAGGAGACATCGACTCGCAGTTAGTTAATACATAAGTTAGATGTGTATCGACGTACAGAAAACTTAAAGAATTAAAATATACATACGTGATGGAGAAAATTTAGGACATCTTTTATGGCGAACTAAATGTCACTGGCTTACAATTCGTATCGGTATATTTTCCCACTTGATTAGAACTAGTAGTTACTCAAAATATTTTGTGCTAAGGATGATTGTATGAAGTTTTATTTCATGCAATGCTGTTTGTCGTTGCTAGAAAAATCATACAAAATTACCATTACTGAATCCCTGTAAAAATGTACAATATAATGTAGCCACTATGCAGGAGAATTTTTCATAGGGTAAAATTTTGGTTCAGTGTCACTCGTACTCATGTACCTCACATCTGAAGAATATTGAGGAAAACAAGCACTTTAGTTTGAATTCAGTTATATGCATTGCTGCCTTATAGAATTTCTCGGCATTACTGTTATGATTAATGTCATATTTTCACTTATTCTCCTTCTAATAGGTATCACTTTCTTTTTGTCCATTCACATTAATACATATATGTTTCTGAGTAGTGCAGCGGAAGTAGTTAGTTTGCTTGGACAATGGCAAATTATCTATGATGGATTTATACCTCAATATTGTCGACACATTTTGAAACCATCGCTGTGTGTTCAGAAATGCTGTTAAGTGCTGACAAACAATGCAATGCAAATAGTTTTAGGTGAAACCCATGTTGTCATCAGTCATCACTACCCTGGCCGACTGATATGAATGCAATAAACAAACAAGCGAAGACAGAAATAAAAAATTGTATGCAATAATATCAAGCTAATGCATAGGTACATATACGAAAAAAAAGTTAGCAAGTCAAGTTTCATTTTATTATGGCTGCTTTCCAATGTGAAGATATAGACAAATTACATTCATTTATATACGTACGATTTGATGACCATCATCACAGCAATTTTTACTCTCCTTATTCCCATCAGTTCTAGAAAACATCAAGAAACTAGACGCATAAAAAACGTCTTAAATATTATATCTAATGGAACTGGAAAAAACATGTAAATATGTATCACAGTAATGAAGTAGCGATAAAAAACCACCATTGACCCTCTAATCTAAGAATTAAGGATAAAATGGTAACCATACAGTTTAAAACAGATCAATATAAAAATGTGAAGAGTCATCACATCATTGACATGACTTGATTGGTGAAATACATTATGAGTCCTTGTATTTCGTTCTTTACCACAAACACAGACAAGCATCTTAAAACCAATTAAGAAGAGTGATCATAATATATCTCAAACAACGGTTGAAGTCCGTGAATTAAAAAAAAATCTTATTAAAATTAGTAAATTTTCTATTGTTTATTTTACTACTATAGACCAATCGAATAGAAAAGAAAGTAGTAATTTCATTTGATTGACAATACCCCCATAAAGGTGTAGGGTCTTTCATTTAACAGCCAAATGTTCAGCCCTTCTAGTTTGTGGTTACTTTTTTTCGCTCACTCCTCCTCTTTTATACTTTGAAGAAAGTATGCGTTCCGTAATGATTAGATGGAAATGGTTTTATTACTATACATTTGAAATATCGACAAATCGTGTTTGGTTGAATTCATGTTTCAACCCATTTGGTTTCTTTACTGTTTCTGTGTGCAATGTGCATTAGAGACTGGACGCTAAATTACTATTGAGATTGAGAGACGATGATTACAATGAATGAATCATTATAATAATGGTCACAGTATGTAGCAGTCATTGCTTTTCCTGCGATGTCTGACTTTTTCTTTTCATGATTTTTTTTCTCTCTCGCGGCTTGTTTTGGTAGAACATAGAAGTTACACTTAGGCAAACTAAAAAGTATCCCGTGAACCCCTTTGTTTGACAAATATCCACACACACACACACCTTCATCACTTTGAAAAAGCTTTGGACTAATGAAAATAACAAGAAAATCATGAAAATGCGTAGTTACTAGTAGTGATGAAAAAATAGCAAGAAAAAAAAGTCTTTTGTTGACATTGACGCACAATAGAAAGCTCAGTTCCCCTGTCTTGATTCAATCTCTTATATCAATAGAAACACGTGTGTCTACAAAACGGTTTTTTTCTCTTTCATTTTTTTGCTGACATGCAAGGTAGATGAAATTTATGTGTATGTCTTCCACTTTCACCGTGAAGTGGAACCATTAAAATAATAACCATGTATGAGTGTACTTTTAGAAGCATGTGTGATGTGAAAACCCGTGATTTTCTCAATAACAGACCAAACTACTAACTTCAATTCTTACCAAAAAAAAAGTTGGGAAACTTTAGTTTTGTACCATTTTACGAACGAGTTAAAAGCAAAGAAAAAAAGCACTATCACAAATCATTCTCACTTTCAGTACTCATTTTTGCATTTTCCTTGATAGCTTCTAGAAAAATATGAGACTTTCAAAAATAAAATTATATAGAGTGACTGCACGAAACTGTAATAATATTTACAACCGTGCAAGTTAATGAGTATGACTACGGCTACTTTGTAAGCGTTGCTGAAGAAAAACATGAGACTTTCAAAAATAAAATTATATAGAGTGACTGCACGAAACTGTAATAATATTTACAACCGTGCAAGTTAATGAGTATGACTACGGCTACTTTGTAAGCGTTGCTGAATGACAAACTAATATTTTATTTTTCAAAGAATATCAATAAATACGGGTAGTAGTGGAACCCAAAGTAAAATGGGCCCATAGATAATAATAATAATAATAACACTATCATCTCATAAACCTACAACGGTGATACCCAGTGCGTCTTTGTTTTATTCGCTGTTTCATGTGTGGGCTTGCCTTATTGGAAAAATAATGGTTCAGTGATTGCAGCAACTTTTTGCGACGTTCACTTTTGATTTTTTATTGTCATATAAAGACAATAACTTGTCATCATTGTAGACATACTAAACATAAAATCAAAGTGTGCAGACACAGGATAAGTGATACCCAGTGCGTCTTTGTTTTATTCGCTGTTTCATGTGTGGGCTTGCCTTATTGGAAAAATAATGGTTCAGTGAATGCAGCAACTTTTTGCGACGTTCACTTTTGATTTTTTATTGTCATATAAAGACAATAACTTGTCATCATTGTAGACATACTAAATATAAAATCAAAGTGTGCAGACACTGAGGATATTTAGTCTCAATTCATGGCCCAAAGAGATCGGATTCGAGTGAGCACTATAACAGAGAGCAAAATGTTTGCCAAAAAAATGCACCGTTTAGTGAAGAAAATGCAGGATAAAACTACAGATTCTGTAGATCCCTTAGAGCTATTAAGCGAAGTAAAATTACACAAAATCTTTACTTCTAATAAGTTGGTTTTAGTATAGAGTTATTATTTAGCCTGTTAATGGTTTTTGATTGAATCATTTTTAGATGGCTAGAAAAAGAGGGGAAAATCTGTCTTTTCCAATAGAAGTCGATTCAGAAACACAATGGACATCACTTTTGAAGAGGGAGGGATTGATTGTTGTCGACGTTTTTTCCGGTTGGAGTGGGCCCTGTACAAGTATGTTTAGTATTTTGCGAAAACTTAAACTTGACACAAATGATGATCGAATGATATTGGCAGCTGCAAACGCTGACAATATTTCTCAATTGGCCCCGTTTCGGAACCAAAGTGAACCATGCTGGCTTTTCATTGGGGTAAGAAATACAATCCTTTATCTTAAATGGTTATTTTGGCAATGTTTATGGAACAATCAACAAATAATTTTTAAAAATCAATAAATAGGGCGGAAAACCTGTCAATGTTCTTCGTGGATCAAACGCTCCAAAGCTTGTGAGAACAATTAAGTCAGAGTTTCAAAATGAACTGGAATGCATTGAGGGAAAGAACAAAAGAAACTTGGTAAACTAAATTATCAAAGCAATATTGTTGCTATGCTGATTCATGTAACTAACTTACCTAAGAAGTAAAATGCTTTTTTGTGCCATATTTTCTTGCACAGATATCGATAAAGTTTGAAGCAAGTCGACGAGAAAAGGCAGTAAATGAAGCAATCGCCTTGGATCAACTAATAGCTTTGGAGGAAGAAGAGAGAAAAGCAAAAGAAAAGGAACTGTCACCACCTCCTGCATCCGATACTAATGAGGAAAACGAGGAGATTGCTGCTGAGAAAGGTAACCGGGGCGATGCAATCAACAAAGATAACGGAAAGCACCCTGCGCGACGAGTATCATGTTGTTTTGCCTTTCACTCTTTTTAAATTCGTTTTATCACCATGTTTGCAGAATCACCGGAAATTGCAGAAAAATTAGAAGACACAGAGGAGGAAAATGGAGACGAAGCGGAAGAAAGTCATGAAACTGTACAAGAGGAAAATGAAACGGAGGAGTTGCAAAAGCAGGAAATGCGAAAGTTAATGGAAGAGTCAAATGTGAGACTTCAGAGGGCGTTGAGAAAGTATACTGTAATAGCGATACAATCATATTTGCTTGAAACCGGAGCTGTTACAGAAATAAAGGACCACTTGTCAACCGATTTTAATGTTCGTTAAGTTGTACTCACTCAAAGTAGCTATTTTTATTGCTAATTACTAATTGCTATGATTATGGTACATTTTTGAAGATATTCAATATTATAGCTGGTAAGAGAGCGGTACATCAACCTTATTGACGATGATGCACGGAAACTGTTCGGGATTCCTAGTGAAATGCCTGACCCAAACCCTCCCGCTACACCTGAAGAACTATCTGATACGGAAGACATGGTTGAGGGACAGGAAATGGAAGGTTGTGCTGATGGTGAAAAAATTCGCTCTACAGCGCCATCTCCAATGCCAGTAAATATTGAGGCTAAAACTCCGGAATGCAATACGGATGTG
>JAHZMZ010000302.1:0-11792 GCA_027743805.1 Lepidocyrtoides sp. E14
AATTCATCTGACTTTACAAGGAAAACATGGAAAAAGTGAGAAGGATTGAGATGGAGCTCTATATAAACTCCCTTTTCTGATTCACTCCTTGTCCTGTGTTTTTTTACATGATTATTACTTCCTCTACTTCTTCTTCTTCTTCTCCTCTCATCTTTTTTTTCTCGCTTAGTGTCTCGAGCTTAAAGAGAAATGGAGAGAGAGAGAGTAGAAGCTGACTGAGTGAGTGCTTCAGTTTTTGAGTTGGAGAGGAGTTAAGTCCTGAGAATGGCGAATGTCCCGAAGGAGAAGGAAGAGGAAAAAGAGAAACCTTTTTTTTCTGCTCACTCATTCAAACATTCATTTGCTCACTCCTCTTTTTACACACATAGCCATTCTGATGAGACTTGGGAATAGAAAAAAAATGATGAAAATGAAAGCTGTACATACTAGAGCCATAGTGCAGAAAAAAAAGTGAAAGGGATGAGCCGCTATTTTGCTGGATGGTAGTGCATACATACATACATACGTACATTTCCGGTTTTTGAGTTGTTCAAAAATGTATTTTTTAAAAGAAGAAGAAGAAGATTACATAGAGTAGTGGTGTTGGAGTAGTAAAAAAAATGCAATTGTAGAGAAAGAGCAACATGGTAGGAGTGTGTGTGTGTGTGCAAAAAAGAGATAGATAGCACGGAACGGAATCTGGAAGAGATATGTAGTGTGAGTGTGTAGCTGTCTTTTATCCCCTCAAAGATTAATGACGTGTTAAGGCACTTTTCAAGTGAGCGTGTGGTGGTAGTGTTGAGGTGCAGTGTGCAGGGTTGGCTTAATTTGAAAAAAAAATTCTGGGAAATAATACACATATTTTGTGTAGGAGTATGTAGGTGTAAATGACCTGAAAAATTTTTCCATCTGTTAACTTAAAACACTGACTTGATATGAAACGAACCATAAAAATACGGGGAATACCAGAGAATAATGTGCCGGTTGATTACTACTAGTATACCTGAAAAGCTCGTCTCTTTATCAATCTCCGTTTCCTCCTCCTCCTCCTCTCTCTCTAGTCTACACAATAGAAAATGTGTTAATCATGCTTGAAGAGAAAAGGGATTTCTCTAGTAAATTCATTTAAAGTTCAAATGTAATTAAACTTGTCATTTTATTCGGTACTAAATTTTTCAAAGGATTTTCCCATTTCTCATCCCTCTCTCTCTCTCTCTCCCTCTGTTTGCATATCTACCTTGTGTAGGCAGATAAACGGAATACACATTTTACGCAAATTCACTCACTTGATAAATAAAATTTACGTTTCTGTTGCTCTTTTCTTTGCCACAAAACACTTTTTTTCTGTGTGTGTTCTCCAAAATGAGTTATATCCCTGTGAGCGGCGCAGCTTTTTATTATACAAATAAGTAATTCATTACATGCCAGTAAGTGTATCATGAATCCACTTGAATTTCAAATTTACAACGACATACAGACACACGCACACAGAAAAGTTTTTTAAAAGGTGGAAAAAAACTGTCGCAGTGGTACTGGTACGGTTGGTAAAGTAATGTGATTTTAGGATTTGTGTACTCTCCTCTTTTCCACTTTTATTCCAACCGCAACAGCATGAGACGACACACCATTTCGTCGTTTGTCGTCTACATCATCATCATCATGATCATCATCTTTGTATCGTCGTCATCTTCAGTAGCTCTTGTTCACAAATCAGAAAACAGTAGCAGCTTAGTAGTAGTAGGAAAAGAGAGATAGAAAAGCAGATTACCACTGCTATCAACATGATCTGCGTAGAGAAACCATTCATTTTTCATTTCCTTTCCGTTCCCTTGTTGTTACAACCACTCTTGTTCATAGCTACATAGCTAGTAGTTCTCTGCCTTTTCCCTGTTTTGTTTATACTTTCATCCTGCCAAGCAAAAGAAAAGAGATTTTTCATGGATTACCTATGCATGTGTTTTTTTTTCTTTCTCTATTTTTTCTTCTTACGTACAACAGTATCGTCAACTTGTACATATACACTGCTCATGAATCATCATGAAAAAATAATAATAAAAAAAGGAGAAATAGATAGACACTCGCTTGCTCCGTCTGTCTGTATGTAATGCATTTAAAATGGAAAAGTTTACACAGACTCATTCAAGTTGAAAATGAGATTTGGAATTTGGAAAGCTTTCAGATTTTTAGAGCACACACGCTTCATTACAAATTCCTTGTGTGTATTAGCAAAAGTAATAATGACAACAAACAAGCTTAAAAAAGAGTTTGATGATGGTGGTGGTGGTTGGTGATGGTACGGTAAATACAAGGAGAAAACAGCTATCAACCACCAAAGAAGAATTTTTTTTCCATTTTTGATGGAATTTAGCAATCGCAATTTGAAATTGTAAAATGGTACAGCATTGATCACCCACCGAGATGATGATGATGATCATCATCATCATTTTTTTTCTTTCTGGTGATGGTGATGACAACATCCTCGAAATGGCGACGAGCAAAGACGATGACACGATACAAGCTGCTGAAAATGGTGATATGGTCGATCATGAGAATGATTACGATGTAAACATTATTATTCGGTTGTTTGCGTTTCTCATTTCTTCGAAAGAGAATCCAAGTTTGAAAGGAAATGAAATCATGTTAAAAAATAACCTACGCATACATTTTTTTCTGCAAAAAGGTTTCGTCTGGTATCTGGTAATGCAGTGTGTACTGTAGTAGTATTTACAGCATAAAATATAAATTTCGTTTTTTTTAACTTGATTTTTTTCTACTCTGGTAGATCCGGTTCATTGCGTACTCCTCATCACTGCTATTTTTTCTTTGCTTGTTTTTTTCTGTTTGTTTTCTATCTGAACTTTGATCCGCCTTTCTATTTATCTTACCTGTGTGGCTCCCGGCATTGGCTTTAACTATATATTTTTTTGGCTAGCTTTTTGCCTTCTTCATTTCATGTATTCCCTTCCTATCATTACTTTTCTGTAAATGAATGCGTATGTGTGTGTTTTTTTTTCTTCCAGAAAGTAAACAAAATCCATTTTCATTGACTCTGAAAAAAGGACAGAAAAAGGTAGAAATCACAAGAGGAAAAAAATTGAATCTGGATTCAATCATCATTCCATGTTTTTTTTCATCTGATTTTTCTTCCGCCTGCTTCTCCTCCTGTGCATATTATTTTCATTACGTACGTAGAGACACATATCATGCGTGTATTATTATTTTCATTTTTGCTCAATTTTTTTTAATAGCCCAAAACTAACTTCCGGTTTTCCCAAAATTCATCTACTTTTATTTATCTGAGAGTCTAAATCACTATTGATTTTCTATTCTTAGCTTTACCTACTTACATAATAGTATGTCTATCTTCTTCCAATCATTCTTACCTTCTGGGCAAGATAACATTAAAGAGGAAAAAAATTAGAGTCCAATGCCCTTTATTACCATTATTATTACGCCCTTTGCTCCTCTTCTTCTTCTGAGTATTTTTATTATGACAAAAAAGGAATGAAGTGGACTAAAGAGAAAACATCCCCTCCCATGACACGACATACATTCATATAACCATGTGTGTGGACTCAGCGTTTCACCTCTTTTCTATTTTTCCATTCCACCTCACTTCACTAAATGACGCGTTCAATGAGCCTGGATTGGATCGAACATCTTGAAAGTATCCATTTTTATTATTACAAGTACCGTAACGCGGCCTGAATTCAATTGGATTTGAGCGTGAAGGAAAAAAAAAGAATGAACGTGCCAAGGAGATGAGAAGTAGTACCTAGAGAAGGGAGTTTGTTCTTCTTTCCCTTCTTCACTCCAAACACACACACCGCCATGCCATGATGCCACAGAGTGAATGCGAAACCTTCATCTGCCAAAGAGAGAAGTAGTAGTGCAATGATGCCATTATATATCCTTTTCTCTGAAGTTGAATGGATCTACTGAAGAGAAACGTACGTTTTCACAATGGCCATCATTATCATCATCATCATCGTCGTCAGTATCAAGAACGGGTTGCATGTTACATTTTTGTGTGTGTGTGTGTGGCTCTCTCTTTCTGTCTGCATTGTGATCCGCTTTACAAGACGACAGTAGCGGTGGTGATGATGATGATGATGATGGTGGTATCGGTTCTACTTTCCTTTCATTTCATCTTACTCACATATCACATCTTTCTCACAATTCAATTGTCAGGGCGGACAGACACTCTGGAGAAGAGCACAAGTGCCTTGAGTAGTCCTCCTGGAAAAAAAGGAGCCTTTCCACAATCCACACACACATACACGAGAAAGAAAAGCATGTCTAAAAATTACTTATCTGCAGGTTGGAAACATGGAAAGAAATTTGGGTAAAGGGAGAACTCTTGGAAAGAATGGAATGTACGAAAAAAATGTGTTTGATGGTGACTGACGAGCTTGAGCTCTATAGCTGCATCCTTATTCGGCGAAGAAGAAGAACATGTCATAGAAAATGAGAAAAACTGTACTTTGTAGTTTCGTGAAAGGAATACTAAAATGTGCGTCTTGTGGATTTTTTTTAGAGATGCAGCAATTCTTTGATGAAGACGCTGATGATGATGATGACGATAATAATAATAATCGTACTCATCATTATCATCATCATCATGTCTAGTGCGTTTTCATGTCCGTCTGATGATGATACCTTGCTCGTGCTCATTTTCTCTCTCTGTCTCTCTCTCGAGTGTTTTATAATATTCTCTGGAGTAGCTTATTCTGAAAGGAAGAAGAAGAGGGCGTGATTTTTTTTATCAACTTCTTTTTATTTGCTCTTATGGTGAACGAAAGCTCTGATAAGAAAAACAATTTATGAGAATTTTATTAGCTTTATGAGCAAAATGAAGACAGTAGTCGTGGAGTACGATAATGTTTATGCAATATAAAAACAGTCAAAATGTTATATGTTTGCTTATCATACCTTTGCACGAGTGAAAACTCTACATAATAAGTACTTATCTAATGATGATAAACTACTAGCAGTATGTGATGTGATAATGATAGGTAACTACTAGACATTTTGACGTGGAAGCATATTATAAGTTGTTTGCTGGGTAGTGGTAGAAGGATCGATTAGAAAAAAATAAAAGTAATTAGTTTTTTTACACGGCAGAAACTCCCGAGTACATTATGGTATTTGCAGTCTGTGTAGATGGATATGAGTGGTGGTCATGATAAGACGTAGTATTTGAAGCCTTGGTATCGATTTTTGCATTCAATGAATTTTTAAAGAAATGCTATAAGCTTCTGCTACTTTAACTAATGGGTCTGGTCTTTTTCCCCATCATGCCGTACATGTATTCCTGTTCACTCATCACTGGCATTAGTCAGAGAGAAAGTAAGGCTGTGGGACTATGGTCTATATTTTATTATTATTCAAGTTTATTAGCTGTCGTTAACATATCCTCCTGGGATTAATAGGGATGTACAAGTTACTTAATTTTCTAAAAATTTTCATCCTAATAGTACTAAGCTTCAGTGAACATTTCTTGGAATCAAAAGCCGATGAGACAAGGCTAGGATTAATTGTAGGCTCTCCGAGTGAACTAATTCGCATTCTAATTAGCATCCCGGATAGCCAACATTTGGTAAAGTATGTCGAAAATATATTAAATGAGCAAGGGAACTCAGATGATGATGATGATGTGCTCCTTTTACAAAATTTGGACCAGCTTCTTTCCCCTTTTGGCAGTTGTCTGACACACATTACGAGTTTTCGCAGTGTTAATTTTCTGCCATTTGGGTACACTCCTGTAATTCTGAGAAATGTACAACCTGCTCTTTGGAGATACAAATACAAGAAAAAAATAGGTAGCAGCAAAACAACATCAACTCCATCAAAACATCTTTACGCTACTACTACACAGCTACTCCTTGTGCCTAAAGGTTTACATCTTTCTGGCAGACAGAATAAGTCGTTTAGCAGTTTTAATTATACTTCATGTCCCCTTTCATCTTTCCTTTATGGGAATCTGCTCAATGGTCCGATTGATGATGATGGCTTTTGTGTGAAAATTAACCTAAATCACTTTACTGGAAGAGTGAAACCTTGGAACTGTGAAGTTCATTTAGGCGTACTTCCATACAAACAGCATCTTTCAAGTTTTATCACTGGTGGAAGTGGTGGTGTTCATTTGAAATATCCGAGTGTAATGAAACGACCTAATCAAATTAATGGGTTACACCTTGCAAGCAGAGCAGCAGTGGAGACCTTGAACGTGATTGGTGTTGATGCAGAAGGACATGGTTGGGGCAGATTCAGATAAAATTGTTTACTCCTGGCTTCATATTATTATTGATAAGAACAGGGGTTATCATCTTACGCAAGGAGTATTTTTTACATTGACTGTTGTATCCCAACCTGGCGTTGGAGTAGTTAAGATTGCAGAAGTAAAATTAATTCTGATTTGCCAAACTTGCCCATATTCCCTGAAATTTTTGGAAATTCGTAAAAATATTAGTAATGCACTTTTGACAAGGTCATCAGAGAAAAGTATGGCTGTGTGGAAGGTCAGTCTTCGTTTAAAACTGACTGCAATGGTGCGCTCAAAGATAAACACTGAAAATGATGCAAGCTGCACCAAAACGAGACCGGGTTGGAAATCAACGAAAAATTATTTCTACAGTGCTTCAGAGTACGGCACAGATGCTCCCCTTGTAGCATACTTTGAAGTGTGGCAAACCATTTTTAGAAACTCCAGCGGTAACACTATAAAAAAGTGTTCATTAGCAAATCAGTCGGAGCCGACTCCACCAAAAAACTTGCTTCAACTATCGCCTACTTTGGTAATCGAACCAAGTTTTCATCATCTAGATCTCTTTACCCTTCGATTAGAAAACTCCTTAGAATCCCTCTACTTTGTCAGCTGCGCCAAGCCCGTTGCAAAAGGACCCGTAATTTCATTTTATCAACTACTCAAAATTTTCCAGCTTTCTTTATGGACTGCCATTGTTTTTGTGTTAATGATTTTTTATCCAGTGGTATCATTTCACATAAACCAATGGAGTAAAATACTTCGACCAGCCAGTAAAAATAGCGCATACGCCTCCAATAAAATTACATGTACTCCACTCACTCGAGGAATATTTTCATCCACTTCATTTTTCCAACCCTGTGCTATTCTTTTGGAACAGAGTGATCACTTCACCATGTCACAAATTAAGCTGCCATCCATGAAATGGCTATTAGGCACGCTTTTAATTAACTGCCTTGTCNTAATTAACTGCCTTGTCATTAGCACTGTCTATAAACATGATCACATGTCCATCATAATGACACCCAAGAGATTAATTCCATTTGAAAGAGTTATGCAGCTGATTAATGGAAGCTTTGACATTTACACTAGAGTAAATGAATTTAGACTTGGCGAAGAAGATGCTGGTCCATCAGCAGCAGCGGCGCCATCACTGCCACCAGTGTACCATTTTTTGTCAGAATTAAGTCAAGCCATGGCTCTACTAACCTCAAAACTGTCCCTGACGACAGAGCAGACAAATAATAAATGGTACAGTTTACTGCTTCGCAGTGCCAAGCTCCATCCAAACTTGGCAGATATTTTGGCACATTCCTTGCGTCAGCGAAATAATAAAAGTCATAATGAGATTGCCAAAATATTGGAGGAGAAAGAGAACATAATGTTGTTTCAGACTCTGTCCAGGTGTAATCGAACTGCAGTTATCATTCCTCAGTTGACTGCTGTCCGTTTTGCAAAAGAGTTGAAAAAAGGACGCAGTCAAATAAATGTGTTTGTAGGAAAGGAGATAATTTTTGAAAAAGGATATGCATTCATCTTGACAGGTTGGATACCACAAAGGATTCTCAATAGGATTTCTGGCATTGCTCCGTCAGGATTGTGGACTAGGTGGGAAAACTTTTACACAAGTGACGTTAAGAATTTAAGAAGCAGAAATACTGACAGCTTTCAGCAAGGCTTGCAAAAAGAGTCAACAATGTGGGGCTACATTCTTGCACTTTTGTTTTTTCTCGGAATTGGCACCACTGCTGGTTTTCTTAGTTTCGTGATAGAAATTCGGAAAAAGTTTTTGCTGGTTGTTGGAACTCGGTTGGGGAAATCTCTCATGTTTTGCTTCAAGGTCATGGTCATGACTGTGGAGGAAAGTCGTACTAGTGCAAAACAGCAAAGAAGACAGAGTCAACTGTACAAAAGTTCAATTTTTCCTTGGCAAAAGACAAACATTCGAATTGAGAGTGCAGCAGTGAAAAAAAGAATGCAAATGGAAAAATCTAAAAATGATTTTGTATAAAAAAATCTATTCAAAAAAAAAATAATAATAATAATTTGACAAAAAATTTTTAAAAAATATTTTATTTTTCTCATTTTGCCCCAAAACACAAACCCATTTAATTTCAATTAAACATTTTTTTCCTATTCCGATTTGCAAACATGCTCAGTATTAAAAAAAGCAACTAATAAGGTTGTATTTTGGCAGTCCACTTGACACTTGGACAGAATCAACAACAAACCATAAAATTTTTCCTTGGCAAAAGACAAACATTCGAATTGAGAGTGCAGCAGTGAAAAAAAGAATGCAAATGGAAAAATCTAAAAATGTTTTATTTTTCTCATTTTGCCCCAAAACACACAAACCCATTTAATTTCAATTAAACATTTTTTTTCTACTCCGATTTGCAAACATGCTCAGTATTAAAAAAAGCAACTAATAAGGTTGTATTTTGGCAGTCCACTTGACACTTGGACAGAATCAACAACAAACCATAAATCTCTACCAAAAATGCATGCCAGGTGTTGGTTCAGTTTTCAGTGCAAAAACACTGCAAGCAAGCGAACCCCATATGTCTATCACCTCCCACCACCATCCACAACAAACTTAAAATTTATTTCTTTCATTTTCATACACGTCTATATAAAAATGTTAATATATTTTATTACTGCAATATACACACTAATAATAATAAATACAGACTATTTTATTTTTTTCTGGTGTCAAGTGTAAATGAGCTATGTAGAAATTTATTGCTTGAGCATAAATTCACAATTTCTGTGACCAGGTCCTAAATCACTTTGTTGTCTCTCTTGCTGTCTGCCTTTTTTCCATTATAATGCTCCACACCTTACCTAACAAGCATATGTATTTTTAGAGCGTCCGTCCGAATCTGAACAAGAATAAATTGCGTTTTTACAGCCTTTCTGTGTATAAAGATACATAACTTCAGTTGACACCAGTCATTCAACAGTTTTATTTTACCATGCATTGAAGCAACCTACAACAATAAAAGACATTTATGCACACAGTTCTCTCTGTGTGAGAATTCTTTTTTATGTTTATAGCGCCATGCTAGTAGTGTGGAAAGAAAGATAAATGACATTTTAATTGCGTGAAATGAATAAATTGTACAACATGTTCTCGTTTCATTTAAATGCAATAAATTGCGCTGTACAAAAGAGTATTTTTTTATGTTAAGCGTGTCAGCAAACATTTTTTTTATTTTATTAAAATTATAATGACCTGCTATCAAAAATGTTATGCTGTTCCATAAATTTATTCATTACTGTACTCTTAATTTATTTTTTAATTTTAGGTTTATAGCTTGCTCCTGTCTGTCCATTACACTGTTCACAACAACCATATTATTACCACATCACACGCTGTAACAATGAGTTGACCAATTAAAGTGATATTGGCGTAATGAAGATTTCAACAGTAGTCAACTTGAATTGATACAAACAACTATGACGAAATATTATTTAAGGCTGTCAACAAAAAAAGACTGGCTCATTTTAAGAGAAAAACTTTGTGGAAAGTGAATTACAAAAGAGGGAGGAAAAAGGAGATTTTCCTCGGGATATCATTATCATCATCATGTCGTTCCCACCGTTGGCAGGTGGGGATCACACAAGTAAGTGATACACACATTTATATATTTTTTTCACTTATTGAATTTAAATGACCAAAAAAGTGTCTTTTCAAGTGGTTCACTCATGTGTGTGTACTGTGTAGTATTTACCAAAAAAAAAGTTTTTTAATTAACACACTTGCATCGTTATTACCACCGTACGTGTGTTGAAGAAAGTGTCAAGTACGCTAGTACGCACTAATCAATTTTTTATTTTATTTTTTGGTAGAAAACTGTTAATTCATACTTTAGGTTTAGATAGGTTGCACTTTCAAGAATTAATTTTAAAAGTTACCATTATTTTCAACTTTCACTCTTTTAATACTGACGACTATACACTTCTTGACACACATGCCATTTATTATCAGAGTTTTGTCTTGGGTTGTATGTATTTTTTTGGCTTGGTCTCTGGTTATTTTACTACTACGACACACGTACGTACACACATATACACAGCAAAAGGCAATTCAATTTGACGCTGATGGAGATGGAAGGAGTCCATTAGTTAAAAAAGTTTATTTCGAAGAAGAAAAAAAGAGAAACTGAAAGCTCAATTTCCATTTCCTATACATTACAGTTCCACTAAAACCCCCAGAAAAAGAGGAGAAAGCGAAGAAGAAGAAGAAGGCTTTTATAGACTTTTGTTTTAAGTGGATTTCAGTTGTACTTAAATACAATTCCTTAAGTCTTTCCTCGACTATTTTTTTTCTTCTTTTGTCGACTGACTTCTTCCCCCTTCCTTTTTGGCTCTCTGGTTGTCGTGTGTGTGTGTGTGTGTAGGAAAAGGAGAAAGAATGTCGTTCGTAGGATGTTACATACTGCTTTATGTTTCCTTCTTCTCCTCCGGCTAATAAAAGGAGACGAAAAGTCATTTGATTTCATTTTCTTCACTTTTACTTTCCTACTTCCTTTGAAAATAACTTTTAGTGAAACCCTCCACTGTCGTTGTACTACTGTTTCTTCACTTATTGGGCATAGACAGATGGCACAGTAATACAATTTTGGTTGGCTTATCCCATCACCAACACCGACGTAATTTTTCTCCCATCTTATTTTTTTTCGCGACAAGCAAGGAGTAAGTAGTCAACTGTTTCCATTTTCTGTACTCCCAAAGGAAAAACTGGAGAAGTAAAAGCTACAGCATTATTTAACGATTTGCGTACAAGAAGTGAAACACATACAAGCCATGGTCGATTCTTTTAATGGCATTTTGGGAATGGGATGGGTTCACACATTTAATATTAACCAAGTTTCAGAGGATTCAAATTACCTTCACCATGCATGTCGGAGGTGGTTCTTTGCTAGGTGCAGTTTTAATGTGAACGTACCCTTTTCTCTTGGTACACTGGTTAATGTGCCATAATCATAGAATATGGGATCCAATTAAAAGGAAATGATCACGGCATACATAAATGGAAAGGAAGAATGTGAATGAGTGAAAAGGCAGAGTAATAATGGTTTCTTCCAAGTCATGTGTCTCGAACAAGCACGAAAATAACTAAACTCCAAACCTTCATACATTACATGTATATTGAAATGCGTGCAATTAAGAATGTCGTAGAAATGAGACAGGTGTGACCTCAATGAAGAAAGTTGTAATTCTTTTCTAAAAAAATCAGCAAAGTATTTTCCAAGTGTGATTTATAACAACTTGGTGGAATGATTAATTGTAAAAATTGTTTTTAATTGTTATTTGCAGTATTAAGCAGTGAATTCTGCTCCGGATATGCGGACATCTCTGGCGTTTGGAACACGGGTTTTTATTGCCCTCAGTCGGGTTCCACTTTGGCAGTTTTTTGTTGTGGAACTCCCACATACAAATACTGCTGCACGACAAAACCAATCAATGGAACAGGAGCAGGAATTGTTGAAGACTTTAGTTTTGTTGGCGGTGTGGGAGGCACTGGAACAACTATTGCTAGACC
>JAHZMZ010000303.1:0-14070 GCA_027743805.1 Lepidocyrtoides sp. E14
ATATGCAGGTTTAAATTTATGGAATAAATTACCGGAAAAATTACGGCAAATTGAGCCGTTCGCTAGATTTAAGAAAGAACTGTCTAATTATATGCTGAAATTGTAACACTATATGTATGTATAGAATGACTTAGCAATTGAAAAATGCTATGGTAAACTACAAAAATTGTAAGACCTGCAAAAAGCGGGTGGATTATTTGTAATCACGTGACTGATGAATGAGAAATAAAAGCGACCCTGATAATAATAATAATAATCAATGAACCGGGCTTGTAAAATGTGGTAACTTCACAAGTCATATAACACGTATCAGCGTTGCATTGCGGAGACTGCGCTAGAAAAAAAGAAAAGAAAAATTAGGATGAAATAATAGATCGTCATACATACGTAGGCATTCCTTGTGTCCATAGTCCATATATTCGCATACGTGATGGAAAAGACTCAAAACATGTCAGGAGTTTATCTCACACTGAAAAATGGAGTGGACAGAAATTGTTGGCAGCGGAAAAGACCAAGGTGAATGACAAAGAGTAATAATTTTGTGTCATTTGTCTTTGCTGTAGAATGAATATACAAAGCATAGAAGAATAGCGAGCTGCTGCAGACCTTGAAAAAAGAGTGTCCGAGTAAAAGTAAAATGGAATGTTTGGCTGTGCGTAATTCTGCATTTATCTTGTCTGCCGCTAGTGCTAATACGCATGACAACTATCTCAACTCAACATAATGAATCATTCTAGACTTTCGGATTTCACATGAGGGACTGGCAGATAGTGTGAAAAAAAGATTAGTTAAAGTCAGAGGAAATATCCGAAAGCACATGCCGAAGAAATAAAGGAAAGATTATGCCATGTGAGTGTAGGTATGCCAAAAAAAACTTCCTTTTTTCGCTCAGTGTCTCTTTAAATATTTTCAATCTTGCTGTGCGGTCAGTCCGTTTTGCTATAATATTATCTCCGTTGCCGCTGCTCAATCCCTGAGCAAGAATAAAAGTCTTTAGCACAGCAGNAATATTTTCAATCTTGCTGTGCGGTCAGTCCGTTTTGCTATAATATTATCTCCGTTGCCGCTGCTCAATCCCTGAGCAAGTATAAAAGTCTTTAGCACAGCAGAGAGCCTGAACGTGAGAAGAGATTTTAGAAATTGTATTTTCCATTTTTGTCAGCAGCAGGAGAGCTTGGAGGAATTAAAATTTGAAAAAAAATTCAACATTTAACATCCAGAGGAAGGTAGGTATTCATCAAGGTGCTTGTTTTGTGCGTAGTGTTGCCTGCTGCTAAAATTTGAAAAAAATTCAACATTTAACATCCAGAGGAAGGTAGGTATTCATCAAGGTGCTTGTTTTGTGCGTAGTGTTGCCTGCTGCTACTACTGCAAACGTGACTTCGGCCTTGGGCTCGTCCGGCCTTGCTTGCATTCTTTTTTTTATCGCGTGTAAATTTGCTCATCAGTGCAGTGGTCTCTCTATTTTCTACTGCCGTACACCACACAATGGCTTGCGGAGTTTATATTCTGCTTACCTTCTGCCACCTACACGCTTTACTGAAGTTGTGTAATGAAAATAAAACGCCATCATGGAGGGTAGAAATGCAACTTGAACATGTCATATACAGTACTGGGGAAGAACCACCTTTTGCGCATGCTTTGAATAAAGCTACAATTATCTTCATGTCATGATTCATGTTGCGGATTGCTAACTTGCATATCTTTACTGCTAATATCGCTGGGGTCAATCAATCTACTATGTGCAGTCAAACTGTGGAGGATGGTCACGCAAAGAACAGTACATAGCACTTATGTATTTGCGAGCAAAAGAAAAAATTTCAAAATTAAAGCAAAACATGCTAGAAAAGGGGTGCGCACATTGGCTAAAATGCATTAGACATACAATATTGTTTATGTTGTTCGTGTCGTCATATTCCTCATGTAATGTGTGTGATAATGCAATGTATGTGCAATTCTTGGCTCATCATGTAGCATTGCGCTTCATTCTCAATAATTGTTACGGGGAAGGGGAGGCGGAAATTATGAGAGGAATAAGATGAATATCCTTCCGCTTGACAAGCAAGCCTCTGTGGTCTTTCCTAGGAATGTAAACTTTTCCTCTACCTTTCAAGTTTACTTTAATCTCACGTATCCACTTAAAGAAATACAAGCTTAGCATGAAAATGAGAAGTAAGCAATAATTATTTCATTGGCTCCATCCGAACTTGGTCTTTACGTTTGAAAAACGGTTTTTAGAATATTTTTGTAATTTGATCTTGATTGCTATCAATTTCATCATTCGTTTTGAGTGATACTTAGATTAGCTTCTGGTAATTATCCACATCAGGTTTACCTGTGTTTTCCTGCAATCAGTACATTTTGTTCAATTCATCATTTACTAGAATGCTGGCTTCACAGTGGATCGATGCCGGTATAATACTTAGTGGGTCTATTGTATATGCATATCAAACAAGATGACTCAATTAGGTTGAAGAAACGTCTTCCCCAACTGTCAAGATTAGTTCATCTTTATATCGACATCCAACCATTGAAAAAAAAGTAATCTTGTACCGACAGTGGCAGCATAGTGCATGCTAATTGCTGCCACTTCCACACTCCAGTAGCCGAGAAAGATAGATACCATGCAATGAGCACATAATATTTTTAGACGGACCACTTATCGTTTTTTACCGCGATCCCTTTCACACGTCATGTTCATGTTTCATCTTCATCGGGCTCAAATCCATAGCAAGCACTACAGCATCTAGTAAAATGTAAAGTTGAAAAGAAGCATAGAAATTTGCTATGGAAGAATATAAACAAGCTTCCGACATGCCACTACATAGCATTGTTTATGCATGGAAATTATAAGGAGTTTTGTTTGATATTACCTCTTTGGAAAGCAAACTAGGATGCCGAAAAGCATTCTTCGTTTCTTCTTCTTGTCATCAACGAGTACATATTTTATTTTCTGAAGATTGCTTCGCAAATAAAAAGCAAGGAATCTCTTTGATTCTATCAGGCATGTGACCTCCTTTGTGGTGGTGGTGATGATGGGAGCTGAATGTTTTTTATTAATTTTGGTGAAATATATAATACATACGACAGATGACAAGAATAAAATGGGCTTGGAATGTACGTACATCGCCGTTTAATCGCGCACATAATTCGGGAGCATGATATCATAATATGTATGTCTGTACGCCAGGGTGTGGCCTCGGTAATTCAAGTTCGAGTGTCGAGGTTCATAATTTGTTCATTGAGTATCTAGAAGGAAAATTAATTTTAGGTTCTTGGATTCACTAACTGTGGCCAAGAATCTTCTATCGTGGCCAAGAATAACGATAGAAGATTCTTGACTGTGGCAAAAGATGTGGGGCTATGTGATGCTTATTTATTAACGTCTTGTTCTGTGACAACGTAAGATGGTCACCAGAGTTTTGGATTTGTTGCAATTTGAAATGAAATGCTGGAAGCCTTCAATAATAATGCCGAATTAATCTTATATATAGCGTTGTTATGGATGCCGAAACATGGCGATCATTACGGTTCATATTTCTCCTGCTGTGAAACCTGATTTGGCTGTAGCAGTCATACATAATCAAGATAAAGCAACCTGCTACTTTAGGATAATGAGCAAGGAAATTACTTGTAAATTTGGTAAAATGACGCATGTTTTTCATTTGAGTTCACGCATCCTCTCTTCATTCTCATACATCTAGTTAGCTCACCCTTAAGCTTAATTAGTGTACTGCCAATACAACGTTCAAGTCCATAAAAAATAAAAATGTTTTTCTCTTTCCTGAAGATTTTGGGCGACAATAATGAACGAGATGTATTAATTTTTTTATGCAACACACGCACCATATAAAAGCAATCACAGTCGTTCGTTAGTTATCATGTTGTACAGTCTGGCAAAAAAATATCATCACGCCCTAATCAACAACCCCCGTGGAGTCGGTGTCTTCTAAGCATGTTGAAACCACTGGGTGCATTTTTAAGTCAGTTGCATATGTCCGCAAAATTCTACTCGTTGTAGCAACCGTCACTCCTACTGAGTTATTGTCCAGGCCCAGGGTTTCTCCGGAGTTGATTACTTCCATTGGATGGAACTCTACTGGATTTATGCCTACTTCTAATTAACAACTGTAGACAACGTTCTTTATTTTCTTCATCTGAAAACTACTCGAAAAACGAATCTTTAACTTCCCATTTTCATTCATCCTGTGCTTTTATTTCGCTGCTGGCAAAACAATTCTTCAAGCCATTTCCCATCGAGCATATCCATTGTTCCGTGGATATGAGCTCCATGTTATGATAATAGTATTGCATACCCCTAAATGCGTATCATACGTATTTGTATAAATGCACATTATTGTGATGTTCAGTATTTTCAGAAGCAAAGCTCAAAATACTGAAATGACGACTTCATCCAGTCTTTAAAAATGAATGCTAAACATGAGTAAAATTGCTGCATGAAGTAAAAGTAATGCTGCATACACTCCTCCACACAAGGTTCTCAAACTCTGGAAAGTTGTGAATGTAAATACACACAAAAAAATATTTTAAGAAAACTGGGTGGTGGATTTAAAAAGAATCTTTAGCTGGAAGGAACTGAACTGGTCGCAAGAATAAAGTGCAAGCAGCTTTTATTGCGCTTCCTCGTGAAGGAAAAAAATACTTAAGATGATCTCTGATGTGGGCTGGCTGTGTGTATTTAACAGATTGTTGCATTGCGTCGAGTAAGTATGTTGTCTGTATCATTGGACAAGCATAGGTACATCGGAAATGCAGGCGTGGGGAAGTTTTACTACTTTTCATGTCAATAGTTGTAAATAATGTTCACATTTTACCGCATGCTTGTACAAGACAGTGTAATTGTTATTCAGCTGAAACTGGTGGTGCCCACCCCAGAGAGAAATGATTTGTTTGAAAGAGGAAGGAAATGCACGTGAGTAAACTTTACACGGAGAAATGCATAATATCATTTAGAATGTACGAACAAGTAAAAAAAAGAGAAAACATTTTGTTCTCAACACCGCTCCTTCATGTTGCCTATTCTTTTTAAAACAATTTTTAATTGTCTTGTGTTTATACTTGAATGCATATAACAATCTAGTGTCCGCCTAGGCCCGATCCTCTTTCCACAAACTGAGGACAGAATGTCTTTGAAGAATTAAAATATTTTATCCGAAATCAAAGCGTCGTCTAGAAAATAGTCAACGTTTTTGTATACCTTACGAGACATACACAACTACATATTTGTTCCTCTGTCATGAAAGCGCGTAATCAGAATATTCCTTTATGGGATTATTTTTGAAATTACTATGTAAAAAAAATCATCATCCATTATGTATCAATGCATGAATTATTTCATAGGCAATTTTTGTATGAAAAATTATTCTCACCCTCTTGATAATTTTTATTGGTTTATAATGTGCGGTTAGCTAAAATTATTTTCAATTGTAGCATTTTGAAAGTCGATGAATCAAAAAAATATTTTTGTATAATTTTTTAGTAAACTTGGCAAACAAAAGTAAGTGGTGCTATCGCTATCATGACGTGACATCGATTTGTTACTTGATACGTACTTCAAAGAGTTTCGAATAGTTCAAACTTTCGTGTTCATTCTGTAATTTTGAGGTCAGCCTCCAACAAAATACACTGTATTTACTAAACTAACACGTAGTTGCAGAAAACATTTCCCTCGTTTTAGTTTATATTGACTATAATCCAGCCGGATATAAACGTCTTGGAAAATAATTTTGTTTTTAAAAATTTACATGTACACACGAAATCAAAGATACGGCTTGCATTGTTTCTCTTTCTTTTGTTTGGTAAACAAAATAAAAACGTGGACATGTTTTATTATCTCAAAATATAAATCCGACCGCTCATGCATTAGCCATATTAGGTATACTTACATAAACTTGTGTAAGTGACACCGTGACTCAGTCATCATACATGAAAAGTAAATACCTACATACATACATATAACCAACAACGATAAGTCGTGAATGCATTTTGTCAGTCACTCAATACGTTGGACTGCTGCTGTTGCTATCAATTTACCTCCAGTCAAAAATGGATGCATAAAAAGACGGTTCCCATGACAAAGAAATAAAGACTTACCTACTCATTTTTTAGTATCGGATCGACAAAAAACTGTCATGTGAACACAAACAATTGTTTAAAACTCATTGTTGAAACAAGCTCACACTTAAGATCAGGGTAATATTTCATTCAATTGTTATTAAAATACCGTGTTTACATAATTTTAACAGGGGAAAAAATTTTTTTTTTCGGTGCTCACAGTCAATATGCCATCACTTTGCAGTCTTTGAGTACAATCTGTTCTGCAGCAGACATTGTTCAATTTGTTCATTGCCCAGTTTACAGAACTGGCCTGTGTCTTTCACGAGTGTGTCACTGTGGGTGGGTGAGTAACTTGAAATTGGTAATTTTTTATATGAAGATATGCTATTGACAAAGAGTTGTCTGTTTGACACAGACATTGAACGTTTGATAAATTTCATTTGCAAACGGGTCTCGTGCCTCGTCACACAGAGTTGGCTTGACGGTGGTGTTGGTGACAGTGACGATGTATGTGCATTGTGTCTTTTCAAAGCAGTTAAAAAGCAAATGATGATGTTGTGTTACCTGTCAAGTAGGTTTATGAGGTTTGACTCTCCTCCTTCGGCTAGAGTCGGATACAAGCAACCACTGACAGGAAAAAGGTTACGGCTGACACTGTTTGACCAACTATTCAAATATTAACTAATACTAAAATATTAGTGATATTGTTCCGTTTCTTTATTAGGTTTACTGATATGTACATTGATAATAGGAACCGTTGAAGACATGGCGCGGAATTATGTGATCAAATCGTCTGCATACTCATTCAATTGTCACCAAAAAATCTGAAATACCTAAATACATTTGAGTCTTTGTGTACCCTTAGTAACGGTCCCTTGCCCTTTGAGAAAAGAGTCTAACCGTGCAAAAAGACAAATTTGACTTATGGAAAACAATAGACGGGCTGAATCAAGTGCAGTTATCATTTTTTTTAAATTCTCCATTCCTTTCTAAATCTCCTTGCCCGGACCGCATTATCACCGTAGCCATGTTTCCTATTTCATTTTGTTACATAAGTATGTACGTAAAAATGCAGATTAAGGGCGGATTTTAGTGCCTTTTCCCGTTTGCCTAATAATCTCAGTTTGCTTCAATGTTGGTGCTTAATGGTGGTGAATATTAAACAACACTTCATGAAAGTCACGTTCCACGTGATTATCATCGAGAAGAATGATGATGATGGAATTTTCTCATTTTATTATGATAATGGGTCTCTCTGCCTTCACAACCGCATTGCTATTTTACTGGGTTTAGTGTCTAATCTCTAATTGTGCAACCAGTGTATTACCTTGTCTAGATTTTAGATACTACACTTACTTACATTATAATGTTATTGGCTGGTACTGTGTACTCGCACTTTTCGTAAAAGTGATGCAAGCGACTTTTGTACTTACTACAAAGTATGAAGTCAGACAGCTCAAGCAGACGTGCGTTACAGCGTTACTTCATCTCACTCACAGTATTATTGTCGGGAGTTTGCACTTAAGGTAGAAAAAGACGCTTGCTTCAAATTATTAAATCATCATCACGCACTTGTTCATCTGATCTGACTGAACAAGGCGGCTATATTAATACTTACGTGCTCATCAAATAATAATGTAGTGAGCGAGGGTGAACTATTATACGCATGACAGGAATAAAAGACGAGGAGACGAAGAAGAAGGAAGGCATCTTATTCACTCTTGATTCAATTGCACTTGGGTTCAGCTGTAATTATTTGAAACGGTAATATGATTAGAAGGGTGCCCGGCTTAAGTGCAAGGTACCATTTTAAAATAAAATAGGATTGAAGACTCTTTGCTAAATAACTAGGCACCACAGATCGTAAATAAAATTATAATGTATACGATTGAACATATAATGCTTCAAAATAATTTATACAGTTCATTCATTTTGGACGATTTAATGATTGCAAATGGATGGTCGTTTTTGGAGCAGCGAAGACGAATGTGCAAAAATTGACCCTACATAATGTTTCATCCTATTAGAAAAGGAGTAAGCCTAACAAGGTAATCGCAGTCAAGTTGCGAAGCTATAACTTAAAATCTTGACCACATAGGTATCTTATTTTACATTAATTTACTTTTCAATGAGAAACTTCCTACTACTGTATAAAGGTGGTGATGATAAAATTTAATATTTCGGGGACCAAAGTATGCATTTTAATCCAGCTCTTCATTGGCAGTTTTTTTCAATTTATTATGCGGTGCAATTAAAAATAGTAGAGTAGGGTGTAAATACATCTGCTGTGGTAAGCAGATAGGACTAATCTAACAATCTAGCTGGATAGAACAAGTCGGTGGTCCAGATTTTTATGTAATTTTCATAGTTTGGGAACTAGTCATTTAAGGAAAAAATGTTTCATGCAGAGCCACTGGGTCGTTCAAACTTGCTCTTCTAGTTTTTCCATCCAGCGTCATCAGCACAAACTAGACCAACAAATGACATGAAGGTATGGACAAGTAAAATCTTTTGGCATTTACATCTTGACGCTTGCGACATTGTTCTTGGGGTGTGTCAGATTGGATAGTCTACATGCAGACAGAATATAGTGATGCAGGAAAAATTGAAGCAAATTGCGAAACAGAGAAAATGAAGAAAAAAAATCTGGATTGTGGCTGGTGGATTTTTTGCGTCTGAAATATGCGCGCCAGCAAAAAAGATTAGAAAATCGTTTGAATCGTTACGTAGTCCAGATAATTTGCAGTTTCAGCACTTCATGAAAAGAAACCGCATTTTCAAACTTTGCTGATCAACTGAAACTTCAAATCTGATAAAATCGACAAGTTGGCATGGGTACGATGAAACATAATGCTACTGTCATTTAGCAGCATAATTTTATCTCAATGCACCATGGCACTTGGCACTTATGATGGGCAGAAACTGCATTTCTAAAAGTAGCTTCTATTGTGCCATTGTGCCTAGTTCTAACCCTTATCACAAGAACCTTGAGTATGTCAACGAAAGTAACGATGGTAATTAATCTGTAGCAAAAACAGGAATCAAGAGCGAATTACCTAAGGGTACATGTATGTCTGGTAGAAATGAAAATAAAAAAGTGAACGCGTGAGCAAGGAGATCGCGGATCGCGTTTTGCAGCAGATACACACATGTACATTTATGCCTCGCTATGTATTCATGCCTTAAGCTCTCACACACACATTTGTGCGGACAGGCTTTGTCGTTATAATAATCTAGACGACCTTGCTGCACCAGTTGCCAATGTTCACGTGGTCGTTACTAATTGTAACTTTGCTTCAACTATCGCTTACATTTTTTATCAACTGAATTCAGAGCAGTTGTCCACGATTACGGCAACGTAGGGGACAAAAAAATGCATACTTGACTGAAGTGCGTGTTTGGTTGGGCGAGCTGTTTGAATGAGCCAGGAGCCTTCATTCTGCAATGCCTTTGCTAAGGAATATTAAAAATTGAAAACCATGTAGACATGCAGGAACGTAAATCGGCTTATATGGAAAACACTTCATTTGCCAATGTATTGGGATTTGAGGATAGTACATAGTACATTGGTACAGTTATATCTGGGATTGCAACTTTTGTAGGCATGTCAGAAAAGAAATTGGTGCACTTTTTGTATGGGTTATGCTTATTAATATACATGGACTGTCTTTGCTGTCATACCCCCTTTCATTAACTTGCAGTGATGCACAAAGTGAATCCTTTATATTTTCGCCTTGTTGGTCTGTCTATGGTCATCAGTTGATCCGTCTGGCGTCCTTTTATCGTTTCATCAGGGAAAATAACTGAAGGTTATAACCGAAAACCCGTTAAAAATATTTGAATTTGGATTCAGTCCACTGCATAATACTTCGTGAGATACACTATAATTTCAAAGATGTTCGAATGAAACCCAAAAAATTATGTACCTTTCCAAACGGTAACAACGGGTTGCAAATGACAATGAACGAGTGGACCTATACACTATTACTTACCAGCACTCGTTAGCGTTACTCCACTTAAGCATAAGTTGCCGTGGATAGACGTAAGACGTAATGCACTTGAAGATTGCATGATTTGCTTTTTGGTTTTGTTTGTTTGATTGTTAGCTCATTGTATTTAGGAAAGAGCATAAGTTATGCTGCATAACATATAATAACAGATAAAAATTATAAATGTGCATTCTTTGCCTACTGCTGAATGCTGTACTGCTTGGTCAGCCCTACCTCAGATAATGGCGTCTCAGCGTAATATGTTCGTATAGACGAGCAAAAGTGACCTAGTTATGGATGAGTGAGTGAGCAACCTTTTATTATCTTTTCAAGAGATACACGTAGTAATATGGCCAAAATGTATGCATGTGCTTGTATGCTGCAGCAAAGTTAAAATCATTATTACTTCAATTTCACTCTCGCTTTTTTCCCAATCTGTATCTCGTTACTCTCGCTCATGCATGGCAGCGACTAGCGAACACCAACGTTCTCTTGTGGCAGCGTAATTTGAAGGCACAGAGATACTTTTGGTTGCAAAAATTGACTGTAATTAAGAAACAAGACAAACAGCGCAGAGTTTTCTGCTTAAGCGAGCAAAAATAGTAGTTTTCCTTTAGGGCTCGCTCAATGTCAACATTGGAGCACAAGCTTGCAATGCACACAACGAAATGATAGAGCATTATTATTAGAAAGTGTAGCAAAAATGATTTCTGTACTATCTCTTCTGTGCTCATGAATGGGACGGGAAGCAAATCAAATACATTAATAAAAATTTAATAAGTATAAAATACATCGACAGAGATGGTTATTAAGGAATGCAGGTAAATGTATTTCTTGTATAGCTACACTGAGAATATTAAGCGTTCGCTCGTACAACAAGTAGGAAACAACATGGTAAATCCACATGGACGACAGTAACTAGTGTTGAAATTGGCAATAAAAATGCAAACAGTGAAAAATTATCAACATCGTCAACGTAACATTGAACTAACTTGACAAGTTTGCCTTGCGTTCACTGCAACTCGTACTGATCAACCTGTGGCCATACAATTATCATTATGTGCGTTACAGGCTACTGCGGCTAATAATTATTTTGATTGACTAAAGTCACAAGAAACTGACTGATGGAAAAATGGTCGTTTGATCATTTGTTACAAGCGATTTTATATCGGTTGACATGATATGTACCAGTATCCACTTAATTGAATTACTAAAGATTGATAGAGACAAATTACAGTTTGACGAGTTTGATGGATTTACTTGCGTCACTTGTAACATCCGTCAACATTTGACATTGTTTAATGAATTGAAATCTTGAAAACTAGCTTTACTTAAGCAAATGTTTGCGATTTTTGTTTTCGATCTTTTTTCAGTTGATGAAAAGTGGCATGCACAAATTATTCTCGAAACATTAAAAAATTTAATTGATTAGAAAAAATAATTGACTATTGATAGTTAGTGTAAGAAATTATCTAAAGGTTACTTTGCTTAAACTGTATGGGAAGTACATAATACTGTTTAATGATCTCGTTTATCAGAGACCAAAATTATAAATGTGACATGACATCACCATGCGTACCTAATTTGGACTATGTAGGATTGGATTGTGTAAATGAACATGGAACATGTTCTCATTTCAGAGTGTATCAGAAGACGGTGGGAAAGAACTATACCTTGCTGATGTACACACATAACACATCATTGCGAATCACTATTATTAAGAGGAGTGCATTGTGCTTTTTTAAATTGCTCGTAAACGCATTTGATCGATTGTTGATGGAGTAATGATTTGGTTTTGCGTTAATGACTGCTGTACGACTAAACATGAACTATCACGGAAGTAATCACGATCAAATAATCATTTATTGCAGTGTTGCCGTTGAAACTATACGGCAGCTCTGAGTTTAAAATGATTGTACATAAGTACATGTTAACAACGCTTTGTCAGTTGGTCACAGTATGATTAGCTGAGTTGTGGTAACAGTGAATGGCGAGTTCAAGTTTCCTTAAACTCCCACACGCTCCTACTCACTACATCATCGCTAACTATCTCGTTTCATAAACTTAAGATTCCCTCTGGATATTTGGTTCTCAGAGCAGGTTACCATACAAGCTTATATATTGTTACGATAATCATTATCAGATGAAGAACGGACTATAATGAAAACAACAAAAGACTGCAATGCAAACTACGAGTGAACGAAAGAGATCCGTCTTGGTTCTTTGGCTGTATGTATATGGGCGTTGACAGAAATAGCATTTAGTTGGTGGCCAGAAATTATGACCAATCGAAAATCCCTCAAGTCAATTGCACTCAACAGTTTAAAATTCAAAATTAATTAAAAATTAAAATAAAATTTATTGCAATTTTTCGTGTCCGTGTTCGTGGTCGGTGGGACGGTGAATAATGTTTGGCTTCACCGTAAAAATGTGATAATGGAGAAGGTAAATGAGAGTGAATAAGAACATCTAAAGCAGTCCTCGTTAATGCAATGATTTCGCATGTTTTGAATTGGCCATAATTACCAATACCACAAGAAGCTTCTTGGTCATGTAATGTATCAATCGGGCATGTGCACACTTGGATATTCTTCATTCGTCATAATTTCATGCAATCGAATTAGTACATGACCAGATCCGACCACACGGCATGTCTTTTTATTGCAATAAATACCTACATATGTGCAAGCTGGCGTGGCACTGAAACTGGCACAATTTTAGATTACAACGGCAACAATGATCTACTGATAGCATGTAAGAATGAACCTCTTGTGGTGTGAGTGCTATTGTGACACATTTCCAATAATAGGCATAATATCTAAGTTTAAATGTTGTCCATAATAAAGTGTGCGCCATCAGCCACACCTAAACTTCAAGGATAATTCTCAGCGCAAAAAGAGCGGCGACGACTACGAGGGTACAGAAAGATGTAGATCATGTGAAAAATAAATAAGCACTTGCCAAATTCTACTGCCTTCTACTCCAGTAACCACTTCACCATTGCATGCATTTACACTTCCAATTTGGAAGTTCCAAATAATTTCATTTCTACGCTTTTTAGGTAGACAAACACTACGACGTAAATCGCAATCGTCCGGGTTTGCCGCACGCACAACCCAGAATAATAAATTTTTGGCTTGATCGTAACGTCTTATCCTATCATAGGATAAGACGTTACGATTATCCTATCCATCATCAGTGAAACTGCTTGCATATGACTAGTGCGCCAGCAAAATACCGCATCGCATCGTATTGAGTGAGGGTTTGCTTTGCAGAATGACAAAAAACTTAATTGTAGATGGAAAATGCACAGCATTTCCATGATCCACTCAAACCTGGAGTGCAAAAAATCCATTTAAATAAATATTCATCTTGAATAAATATGGATGCGTTTTATAGCGTTGGACAGTTCCAGTGCTATTGAACATGGAATACCCTTATTATACATAGTTGTCATCCTTAGACAATAACATTTAAATATTAATAGATAATCGTTTCATGGAGACTGCACTGATCCCTAGACTCGGGATAAGAATAGAATCCTGCATTATTGTCATAAAAATTGGCTACAAAAATTTGAGAAGTGAAATGTCGATGTCGCTCACTAACCGATTTTCTGAAATACTACATTTCCCTGAAGCAATTTACGAAAGTTTGAAAATTGGAACACTTACTCGTTAAAATTCAGAAGGTAGACAATGCTGTGATGCACTGCGACAATGAGGGGATACAAATAATAATTATTGTCTGCACTGCAATGCATGTCACATGAGGGTAAAAAAAGATATTATGGATGTGTAGGTGAGTAGGTGGATCTGAGTGAATCGAGCAAGCATGCGGTTTGTAGTTTTTATATTAATCGACGAAGTCACTTTTTGGTTTCGATGTGTCCGTCTGTCCGTCCGCACAATATCTCGAGAACCGTTTCGAATTTTTTAATGCGGTTTTCGGTAATCAATTGCCAGTAACCCAAGGATGTTAACCTCCCATTTTGGAACATGTA
>JAHZMZ010000304.1:0-26279 GCA_027743805.1 Lepidocyrtoides sp. E14
TGAGAAATCATCATTTCACTTTTACAGTTTTTTCTTGCTTTTATATTTTGACATAGATTAGTGGCCTTAAGCTACTTGGTCCTTCTGAGTTTTCGAACAATCACACATACATTCATTACAACCAGAAATTATTGTGACCAACCCTGACGCAAATGAGTTTGATGGGAGTATATGGGAGTAAGTAAATGCTGTTTCTCCTTTTACCCGTATAGCTATGCTTATTCTGCTCTTTGATAATAGACAGCCTGGCGGTGAAGTAAGTTAGGCAATGCAAAAGAGAGTAGCAAATTCAGTAGAAGCAGTGGACGAAAGCAAAATTTCTAGTTTCATACTACGATTTACTAAAGCAAATACATGCCCAAAATCCAAATTCACAATGACACAATCGGAATTGGGTGTCACTGAATTAGTAAGTTTAATTTTGTAGAAAATAAAATACCTATTCAAATTCAAGGAATTTCAATCGTTTACTTTAGAACCTTAAAAAATTACCAGCTGCTTCGTTGCATTTTTCTTGTCATTTTTTCCAAAAAATGTTGAAAACAAACGTGAACAAGAAAACATGGGTTCACGAAAACTCCCTTCAAGACCATTGATACACTTTTGGTGATCTTACCCGCAGCAATTTTTTTACATAAACTTACCAAGATCCGCACTTGTATGTTTAAAGTGTAAAAAAGTCTGAATATGAACTTGGCACTCTAAAATATTCGAAGGTTAGCCAAATTTACTTTTTCCACAAGAGGTGTGTCTGTTACAAATGTCAAGTTTAAGGAGATGAAAGGAATCTTTTCAGTCGAAATTGACTTCAAATAATATGTATTGAAAAGCAAAAATTGACCATGACCAAATATCAATAAAAAAGTAAGTTCATTTTCAAAGAAAGAAATGAATGTAGAGAAAGAAGGTGCAAACATGTTTTGAAGAAAATGCGATCCTTTTTTGGAAGAATACCTCACGTCATTTGAGTAGAAGCTTGGCATTGTTAGAGCACTTGCTTCATGCGAGCAAGTTTCTCATCATCAACAGTGGCACTTGGGAAATGAAGTGTAAGCAAATAGATCTTTTCAAGTCATCTCTCAAAAACCCATCCCATACTCAGCAGCCTTCAAGTTTTTATGTTGAACCGAAAAGATGNATACTCAGTAGCCTTCAAGTTTTTATGTTGAACCGAAAAGATGCTGACTATGAGTCCTTGAATAGTTGTCAAAAAATGGAGAGGGTATGTAAACACTAACTGATGTAAGGTTAGTCTTTGCAGTGGATCTAGGGTATTATTATTGCGTGCTTTAAACTATACATACATATAACGACGGTCAGAGAGTAGAAGGCTATCTAATCCCATGCAAGTGTACTCCATAATAATGGATGAACAAGAAACTATGCAACTATGTATTTACAGTGAGGCAAACATGAAGTAACAAAAGTTGTGAAAAGAGTACGGTTTCTTTCTTTCTTCATTTCCTTACTGGAAAACATGCCTTGCATGTTGATTACTAGGAAAAAATTGAGAGTGGAACAAGGGATGTGTGATGATGAGAAAACACAATGACTTTCTGAGATACATACATTCAACAGTTTCTAGTCCCCGTACTATTTTCATTTTCTACTTGCTACTTGCTCATCTATCCCACGATAAACCATTCTTTTATCCTTCAAGAAAATAATGAGCACTTGCAAAGGCTCCCCTTGTTGTTGATTATTCTCTCATTTCTACACTGGGCTTCTTTTGAGCATTCTTTGTTTGATATTTACAAGTACCCCTCTACCCTCCCCTTATGCAGCCATAAACAACGTCAAATGTTTTAAAGATCTTGTTCCTTGTTCCATTTCTTGTAGACTTGTTCTTTTGTTTGTTAGTAGCGTAACGTGGCCTGGCTTGGATTTTGTTGTTCTTCTGCATCTTTAAAGATGTGTGATTGTGAGAACAAATACTGCTGCTGTGTGTAGTAATGCTGTTTTATTTTATTGTAAGCATTAATGGTATACATACCTATCATACAAAACAGGCTATATACATATGTGTATGCCTCAGTGGATCTACATTTCATTTATTTTTTTACTTTTCCATCCGTCATTGAATCTTTGAGTTAAGATCTTGGGTTATTATTATTACCATTAGGGAAGATGTTTAGGCAATGCGCATTAAAATCATTTGTCCGACTACCGTCTGCCGCTGTTTAATCTTTTTTTTCCTTCATGATCTTCTGTTTCAAGTTTCAAGTTAAAAACTGTACAAAGTTGAATCTCTACTTCTTATTTCTCACGTCATCTTTCTCTGGACCGTGGGAATCCAGCTGCTCTAGGTTGGTTATGCTTAGACTTTTTTGCATACATGCATGCATCATCATACAAAATATTTGTTTTGTATAATATGCATAATATGTAAATGCTCAAGAAAAGAAACACATTATTTTGTCTTTATATCACTCATTTCCTCTTTTTTCTTCTTCTCTTGGCATTATTAATTTGAACTTCCTCACTCGGAAATGGCCATTCTATGGAAATGATGATGACGATAAGATAAAATGAAGTAGAAACGATGAACGGAAACAAATCAAAAGAGCAAATACAAACAAATATAATGAGCAATATGAGCTTACGTGCTAATTTTACAAATTGCATATTTCTGGTTATAAAAAACACACCGTTTTTTATTTCCAATTTTACTTTCGATGACAAAAAAACAAAGTTTATAATGACAATATTTACGGTAAACCTATGATATTACAACAATATTATTTAGAATGTATGTATTATAGGTATGCATTATAATATTTGTAACTTTTAGTACTTTCCTGTTCTTGTATCAATTTTTCTCTATTTTCACTGCAGTGGTAGCAGAGCCTGTGCAAAATTGCATACAATACCTAAAAGAACTGATAACGATATAACAAAAAACACTTCCACTTACTAAAAATCACCAGTTGTTACACATATTCCGCTTTTTACCCTTATTGTAACAAATAAATTAGAACGGGTACTTTGAGAACCTTGACCATGTATCTAACATCTCACGCTTTAAGTATTACTTTTTACGTTACAAACTGTATGATGCAAATAATACAATCTTATTCTTGACCGTTTATGTAGTCACATTTACTTGACTTTATAACGAAGTGAGTATATTTTGTATACGACAGCATTACATAATATGATGATGTTGACTGTTATTAAAGAAATACTAATAGTACATGCAGTAAAGATCCGCACAACAATTTTTGGATGCATTATAAATTGTTTTACAGTGAATCCGAACGCGTATGCATATATTATGCAGGTCTTCAATTGAAAGCTAAATAATAATAATAACAATATCGTTACCTACCTTAAGTATACATTCCTCACATTCTCTACAAGTACAATATTGTTTATCTTTAAATATTAAGTATGTATAACATAAGTACATACATTAATCTTACAACGATGCGTGCCAGTGCATAGATCTATGGTTTATCTTTATGTAAACGATAAAGGATCCGCATACGTGAATCCACGATAAAACATTCCATGCATTATTTTACAGTTTGCAATAAATTATTAAGTTACTTTGTAAAACGTATATAGTGTTGTAATAAATGGCGACGGTTGAATTGCATTTGACATGTGACAACGCACAAAAATTTACTGTGTAGATTGTGAATGATTAATGTGGATGTGTGTAGTCGTCGTGGACCGGGTATACATTTTTTTGCCTTTTTCATACGTATCCTTTGAAATCATCTTTTAGATATTTAAGTACAATATGATTGTATCAATATGGTACATAGACTGAACACACAATAATAATAAAAAATGATGAATTACTACGTTAAGTTTATTAACAAGTACCAAGCATTCAAGAATATAAACATGCTAGATTAACTCTGGTAATAAATATGTACGAAAATTACCATGAACAGAGAATGCAACTTGCATAAAAAAAGAATGTAAAACAGCACATTTACTCTTGCGTCTGACTAAATGTATTTTGAATGTAAGTGCAGTTAAAATATACCAACCAGTATTATTAGTTTTAACACTGTAATATTAATAAACGACACACACGCACGTGCTAAAATATTTTGTTGCAGAGGCGTGTCTGTTCACATTTTAGATTTATCCACAAAAGTTTTAAAAATTATACACGATCTTAAAATTAACATTCTTTCTAATAATCACAATCGAACAATAAAAACCGGTCTCAATATGCTCTTTGAGCATTTTCACGTATTCATACTGTATACAAAGTTTATTATGTGACTAAAATAATATATTTTATGAAATACCTACAACGTCATACGTAGTAACATTAAATTACCATTACAGTACAAGCTACTTATAGTTTTAACCGTCTAGGTACGAGTAATTTACAAAGAAAATCCATTTCACAACTTATAATTGTGATTACAGTGCATTTAATTTTAGAAAATTTGACTACACGCAAGTCAAAGTCTATAGTCTAGTCTCTACCTGGATTCCTACACAAGCTAAATATTATTGTGAAAAGAAAAAAAGAAGAAAATCATACAACTTTTCTTGTTAAAATATAACCATTAATGGCTTTTAGTATTTATGTATTACAATTATTGTTATTTGAAAGTTTACAGTTTTACAAATGTATATATGTATGCAATATTCGAAGACTAAGAAACCTAACTCATCACTTTAATATAAACTAAACTAACTTTTTGTAGATTAAAAAGTACAATTTACTTTCTTCCATTATTCATATGAATGTCGTAACTCATAACTTTTACAGATATTCTTGAAAAGTTTTTTTTTTCTTTTTTTTTGTGGAGAATTACTGGTATATCCTGGTATCTACGCTTATATTATTATTATAATAATATAACGAGTATATATTTTCTTTCCCTAGCGTTAATAAGTTGACATTCATTTTTGGCTGTATAGATTTTTCTATAATAGTGGTTTCCTTCATTTTTTTTGGGCAAATATTTAGTTTCCAACTGTAAACTGCATAAAAATAGATCCGTTCACAAACTGGGAATTCAACTTTTTTGCTACGTGTTGGAAGGAAGTTAACAATCAAAAAGTGATTAAGAAAATAATTTAAAATGTATTGTAGATAATATTCTACATAACCTAACTAAACTCATTTTTACCAAACATATCTAGTGAAGAATCTAGCATATGAGCAATAGCACCAACAACTTTTTATGATGAATGATTTCAACCAGTTTTCACTGGCAGTTACGTTGGGATTTCTTTGGTCTTGATATTCTGTATTGATATATCTATGCATGAATGTAAAATTTACATTGTAAATGATTGCGTTTGCTTGCGTACTCCGTAACACCTTATCAGTCTATAAACAATTTATACTTCATCATATGACCGAAAGAAAACGAAAACCAAAAATGGACACAATTTATTATTTCTATGCAAATCCTTTAAAAGAATACACACATGCAAAAGCGTCGTTTAAAACTGTAGTTGAAAATTTCACGAAAGATTACGTAGTTAGATTAGCAAGCAGGTATTTACAAAGGTCTCACCTTCCCAATCTTTTCCACTACTTTTGTCACTGTGAACACATTTTGAAATTCGTTTTTATTTAGCTCATCTTCCTTTCTCTCATGTCCAAATATCCTATGTTTAAGCCAAATTAAATTAGAACCAAACACCAATACCATCATCACTCCATGAATTAAAGAAAAGTATCCATCTGTACCAACAAATTATACTACGTAATACAGGGATAAAGATTAGGGATTCGTCATCAGGCGGCAGCATTTTCATTATCAACTACATACATAAATTATTGAAATTTGAAGAGACTCCAATTCCGTAGTATCATGGAATTTAATTGATATGATAATAACTATTTACTTTTGCATCGAACATGGTAAAAAACATGTAGCATGCATTAGTTCAAATTTATAGTTGTTGGAAATTTTGAGCCAGAAGAAAAAATCATGATAGCAATAATAAAATTTAGTTATTCACTTAAGCAGAGATAATGGATGTTACCAAAGATCAAGTTTTTTTTGCGGGTGCCGGTCGGTGCACGCTTTTAAATTAACCGTGGTTGGTACTGATCATCATTGTCACATACATACATAAATTTTGTTCTGATTCACTCACACTAATTTCATTAGTCAGACTCGAAAAGTCTTAAAATAAACAGGTAGCGTTTTATGGAAGGTTGGATTTTAAAGCATATTATTAGACAGTAAACTTGAAATTCTTCCTTCTCAAGCTGACGTTTTGCATTTTTTTGTGTCAGTAGTGTGATTTATGATAGCAGTTTGCAAAATTTGCTAGCAATTGATCAATTTCTGGTACAAATTGTTATTATGCAGAACTTAAGATTTTTTAAAAAATCTCAACGAAAGTTTTCGTACAATTATAGCTTCAACATATTACAACATCGATTTGCTATCACTAAATGTAATGCGAGTTCTTAAAACATTCTACTTGTCTAAATTCTATTTATAAATAGGTAGTTTTACACTTAATTAAGTACGTGGTAAAATCTGTGTACATACATATTTCCCTAGTCTGTTTAAGGTGAAAAGTTAGTATGAACTCGTTCGGATTGCATCATCAAATCATTGCTTCCTTAACTTGAGCAGGGCATGTGTTGAAGACACTTTCTGGGAGAGCCTTGACATTTTCCTCTAAGACTTCTGCTTTTGATTACTTATCGCAACATTTCGTTATAATGCTAATTGGCATTCTACGCATGAGTTTCATCTAGCTCCAAGCAAATTAGCAGCTTCCATCCGTTCATTTAAAAAATTAAGCCCTTCCGCAGTAATGTCTTACCACACACAGCACTTACTCATTCTCCCACGTCCCCACCAGATATTGGAATGACATAATAATTAATAGCGGTAAAGATTAACATATTAAAGTTTGCCTAGTCTAATCCCTATTGTTAATTTTGAATTAATTACAGTGAGACGCCAACAGATTTCAGTTCTGAAAATACTTCTGTGAAGAAAGCTGGTTCTGCATTAATTCGCAGCATATCCCGCGACATCCGATTCACGATGAGTAGACATCTGTGAACAAAAAAAAAGAAAGATTGAAGCAATTTAAAAAACTAAACAAAAATTCTTTTCCATTTCATGTATGTATGAAGACCAAAGAGAAAAAGTTCATAAATACATGTATCAACCATGTCGTACATACGCTGCTGTTGTAGCATGTTATGAAAAGACTCGGAGAACGAGACGAGGAAAGTAGCGTAATGCATATTAAATTATGTAGTTTTGTCGTTTACTTTTTTTCCTATTGTAACATTTTTATCCAATTTATTCCTTACCTGTCCCAAAACTTTTCTCTGTTGTCCTCTACCAGGAAGGGTTTCAGTGGATACGAGATCTCATTCCCCATGTAGGAGTAGGACAGATAGAGACAAGTAAGGACGTAACTGTGAAGATCTCGTTCGTGCTCAATAGAATCCCACAAGGTTTTTCCTTTATTCAAGGAGGAGCTGATTGTGGCAGAAGATGCGGTGGTAGTGGAGGAGGTGGTACTATTGGAATTACTAGCACTATTACTGTTGATACTGGTGGAGGATGAGGAGGAGTGGTTGTTGTTGATGTTAATGTTAGAGGCAATGGGCACATTCCCGTTATTAGCGTTAGCATTGTTAGCAATCACGTCTGCTTCAACCAAACTAGCAGTTGAGGAAGCGTCAGAGGAGTTTGAAGTTGTTGTAGAGGAGGATGAGGATGTAGTGAGTCCATTTCGGGGGTGATTCTCAGAGTTGTTTGATCCCAACCAAATGCCCTCTCGAACCAGCAAGTAGACAAAAACAATATTCGCTGGATTGATGAAGCCAACATCCTGAAAATGAGTGTCAAAGGAGGTTTTAAAATTAATATTTAATTGTTTACTGCTACTACAACGCTTTAAATCCTATTGCAAGCAGCAAACAACATCTTAAAATCTTAAAAAGAACATTGCATGCACAAACACCACATTCATAACCCATTTTAGACAATACATTCACTATTGTAATGGCTCCTCAGGTAGTGTAATTTGGAAGAAAAAAAAAACTTTATCTCTCTGATAATAAATGCTAACGATTGAGCTGACTGGAAACTTTACCGTCTTCGAACATGTAAACTACTGGTTTGCATTACACTCCTAAATCATTTGATAACAGTATTTCGTTAAATGGTCGCGTGTAGGTAGTATGTAGATATACTACAAGCAGTATAAGATTTTAATGACTAGTGCTCATGGGCCCGGAGCTGTCTATAATTACTTTCACCATCAGCCACACACATAAGAACAAGTGAAAGGAGCGAGAAAAGAGAAGAGAGGCTTAAATCTCAATAGTAGACGCTTAGGGAAGATTAGTGAAAATGAAGTCATCCTTCTTTTCTGCGCATTATAAAAATATATTCCAATTACATTTACACAACTGCAAATGCTACCAGGGGTATAACAATTTTCTTATTCAGCAATAACTTTCCTGCTGGCTACTGGTGAGCCAGTTCATTCTACAATGTATCATTATCTTTCAGTAAGGAGACCAAAAGACTCAACAGCTAAATGCGTAGAAGAAACGCCAACCACAGTAGTAGTAGTGGAAGTGGTTGTACAGTCTACAAAGTTCCAGTAATGAAACATTATTATTATCGTCATCATGGTCGTTGTCTGGTATTGGAAAACAAGAGTAGTATAACGTTACGTTTCTGTGAATTTTGGTAGGGATATCGTCTTGAGTGCAATATGCACCTACAATGTTCCAACACATAATTTTTTGTCTTGAGGATAAGAGAAAGCAAGCAGCCAAACACATACTAAACACATATACAAAGCCTTTGATCCTCATCAATGTCAGCTTCTCGTGCAAAGCTCGTATTAAATTCGGCTTTCAGCTTTGTACAGAGTTTGAGACTTTTTTTACTAGAATATCGTTGATACAATAGGCAGTATGAAATATATATATATGCTTTGCATGTGTACATTGGCAGAGTACAAAATAAAAATGGCTTATTATCAAAGGCGGAAAAAGTTGTAATAAAGAATGATTTTTCATTGCTTCCATACATCAAAATTTAGTGGTACTCGTCTCCGTACCAGTACATGAAACCCCTTTAATTTACTCATAAAATGTAATGGTCTTTGCTTATATGAACAATAAGCCAAAAAACGTATTTTCGAATATAAGTACATAGGTATGAATGTTTGAGATTAGTAACTGCTGGCACTATTATTGGACATTGTGCATCTCCCTAGAAGAGAAAAAGTTGTGGCTTAAAAATTGCCGACATGAATTACTACTGAACATGACACTTTGTCACACAGTTGGTACCCCCTTCATTGAATAAACAGAAAGACAGTTTGCCAGACGGCCATGTGTGTTCCATCTACATGCTTATATCGTTGGTCGTTCCAATAAAATAAATGAGCAGTAGTGGTAGCAGGATTCGTAGAAAGGGAAAAGGAAATTGAATGAAAGAGAAAGTTGTTCGTTGTTCATTATGTTTATAGACTACAGATATCCTGTAGCAGCCCATTTATTTATTTATTTATTAAACTTCAAGAGCGTGCTATGAACTGCAATATGCACACAGTGTGTTGTGGTACTTATCTTGTCAACAGCACTTGAGAAACAAAAGGTGTCCTAATTTTAATTGCACTTCACTCTGAATAGAAGCCGATATTATTATTTCTTCAATTAGTGCTCTTTCATGCATATACATAGAAAAGCTGAAAAGTTTGAATTTGATTCGTTTCTCTTTTATGCACAAAATTATGTCTAGTCTGCAATCTTTATTTATATTCATTTTTCAGTATTTAGTCAAGTTTAATAAATCAATAAAAGACCTTATTAAAAGCATGCTAATTAGTTTTAAAACATCGTTGATGCTGACAAGTAGCAATACTATTTGAAAATTTTTGGAACAAAAAAAATGTCGTTTGCGTTGTAAATGGAAAGTTGGTACCATGTACTTTCAAAACTCAATCAATTTGAAAGTGTTTCTGAAATTTGTAGTCTGCCAATTTCCATTATATTTTGGAAGGACGAAAGAAAATGAACGCCCCTCCGTCATGACGTTTTCATCACAGCGACTCTCTACCTTGCGTGCCTCATGCTATACATGCTACTACATGTCTTTAGTAAAGTATTTGCTTTGCTCTGATTATGAAATCTTCTAATGGTAACTCGATAAGGTTTCTCTTCGTTTAACTGTCTGAAAGTGAGTGACGTTGGTAAAGAGCCGTGCTGCTAATTTCATCGTGGGATTACCTCAAATGACATTATGACCACTTAACAGGTATTTTCACTCTGATCGAGCAAATTAGTGCTCAAGTATGTAGATACCTAGCGTTATACATATATCAAGTGGGTGTTTGATTAGGAGTGAAAGCACCCTAAAACTCAACGTGAAACGTGAGTTACAAAAAGGTGCAAAATGCCAAAAGTTGATGTGACCAATGCGATACGTCTAGTTATTCCAAGTCGTACATGGTACTATTGTATGATGATGTTTTAATCCAGTTGGCCAAAATGTGACACATATACAGGGTGAAAGTCGTTGTATGCACGTATGCGAAATATATTACTTTGACAAACACAAATAAATAGAATCCATTTTCATGGCCACATTAATTAAAATCAATGCACCACAAAAGAGTATCAAAAATCAATAATGCGACGTGACATGCAATCAGTCGAGCCGAGTCGTTTAATAGCTTTTTTGTAGAAAGATTCGAAATTGTTGTCATTCCTCAAACTCCTTTGTCATGCAATATTATTACTTTTGGTATGAACAGCATACATTCACAAATTGAAAACGTGACAAATGACTTCCTCATTCTTTTACTTTTTTTGTCTTCTCAAAAGGCATCCATTGTGTATTGTGTGCTCTTGCGGCGTCCTACCAGAGGACCAGATGTAAGGATCGCTTTCGGAGCGAGTTTCGTGTCAATCTTTGCCTGGGATTGGGGAGGACATCTCACCAAATCCAGTCCTAAAATTTAAAAGGCAAAAACATCAAAATCATTAGTGGGAGGATGATATTCTATTATTCATCTCATGCAAATATTCATGAAGGACAATATTTTTTAAAGCGTCAAGCCCAAATACACAAGTAATGCAAACACCTACATGCTAAACGTAACTGAAAGGTAACTGGCAAAACTATTGTAACCCATTGGTGCCTTCGACCTTTTAAATCTCTACTTACAAAACATTTTGGATGTAATATTTCAAATTTCGACTTGAACACAGACTGCTGTAATATAATATTATTATATTATTACGCTTGGTCCCACACGAATATTAAAACAGTCTCATATTCAGGCTCTTCTCTAGCATAAACCTTTTAGCATCATATAAAAGTATCTAATCTAAACAACATGATATTACATTTGCCTTGAAAGCAAATCCGGTATCCATCTTTCATTATTCCCTAGTTCCATCCAATTTTCCAAACTTTTCATAATTCCAAATCCCCCAGGCCTAAGAGGAAGTTACTTCAATGCCTACTGACGCTACATGAAGTAGTAGTAGTGGTGGTAGTACGTTTCAATAAGTATCATATTCCTTTCAAACGTAATATTAGACTTCATCCTTCAATACAGTTGATTAAATGAGAGAGTGAAAGCCTTCAAAAAAATGTACTTTTCACTACTACTACAAGTACTACTGATGTTACGCCTATTTGTATATGCATATAGATGGATAGATAGATAGAAAAAAAACCGCAAGGATAAATGGAAATGAAATCAATAGAAGACAAAAACGCTTCACTGAAGCTGATGAAGATGCTCATTCTTCCATGTATGACTGGTTGGTCTGGTATTAAAGATACATAAATATTTACCATGTTCCCTGCAAGTGCATAGGAACATCTCCGTACAACAGGAATGGTGGGAGAACATTTTGGCAACATGCCAGAGGAGAAAAGCCATAGTAGTATTTTCTTATTCATAAACAAGGTCCACCAGATCCAAAAGGAGCCGAGAAGAGAATAGGAATCAGATTGCACTTTCTCATTACACCACACACACACACATACATGCACACACCACTCCTATCTTCTCTTTTGTATCACTCTCGGCACAAACTGCTTTCCCACAAAAAGGAGTAATAAAAAATCGATAAAGGAGAAAAAAAAGAAATGGTAGAACACTGGCTAATAATAGCAAAAGAAAAAACTGAAATGACAAAACAAAAATTACATCAAAGTATATGGTATGATTCTGACATTCACAAACACACAATGAGCAAATTCAATACGAACTATAATTGTACTACTCACTTCACTACGCGCTTCAGTGATTAACAAAATTATATGCTGATGAAGAAATTGAGCTCCCTTCTCGGTTCAGTAATATAAAAACAAAATGCAGAAATCGTTTGCAAATTATGCAAAATTGTTTTTTATACTTTTTATTCTAACTGACTGATCATTTAAGTGGCAACGCGACATTGACATTTTTATTTCCAATGAACATTCTTGGTAAGTAGGTATTCTGCTGGTTGCTGGCTGCTGGTACCTACGCAAGATTTATACAGTATATCTTCTTACCTTACCAACTTACAGTTGATTTTGATCGTAATGCAAATTTACACCTACCAAATGTGAAACTCAAATGCACGCTCTGGAATTTACACTCGTTGTGTTAAACTAATGAATGACATTCAAATAAATGTACCTTAACATAAAACTAGCATTTTTTCAATCACTTGGATCGACTTTTAAAATAAGAAATGTATGCTAAAATATCGTTCAAAAACTTTATATAAGCACTACGGTTGTGTAGTAGTTTGCATAAACGTAAGAAGCACCGGAGAAAGTAAAAAAAAAGCCTGATCGGAGAATGTTACACAGATAAATGTATATTGTTTGCCGGAAATGCATGTCATATTTAATTGGGAAATAAGTCAAGTTGATTGGCTTACCTCTGTGAGACAGTACAGGTGGAAGCTTTGCAGCATTAACGTTTTTCGGATGCGTTCCGTGACTCAGGTTGTTGTTAATGTTATTTTGATTGTTAATGAAAGGTTGTATGGTGTCCAACGGCATGCGGCCATGATGGTGATGACCCCCATGATTCGAATGATGGTGGTGGTGGTGCTGGTGATGATTGTTTGCGACAGAGGTATTGGTATTATGGCTCAGATTATTGATGTTATTATTCGAATGGCAATTGACCAGATTATTTGAATTGTTCATTATATTCTGGGCAATGACTGTTTGTGTGGTTGCATTGTGTTGATGTTGTTGAGCCAATTTAATCTGAGCCTCGGTTTGCTGCTGCTGCTGTTTCTTGCTATTTACCCGTTTCCACGAAAGGGCGTTTAGAAATAAAGAATGCTTTTTGAACGGCTGTGTGACCACGCTGTGATGGTGGTGATGATTCTGGTGAATTTGTGATTGGGTTAGTAGAATATCTGGTGGATTACTACCGTGATGGGTGGAAAGCGGAAGAGTTGGCTCACTTGTCGTGGAGCCCCTCGGGGAGAAACTGAGCACCGTCCCCATGTCTGACGTTAGTGTATGGAAAGTAGTGTTACCCTCGGTGTCTGTGAAGTTTGGTGAGTCACCCTGCAAGTCAGATTCGTCAGAAGTGGTAGTGGTGACTAGCGTTAGGGACTCGTCTTCAAAGAAATCCTGATCGTCTTCTGAGTCTGAAGTAGATATAGAGTCTATGGATGAGGTCTCTGAAGAATCAGAAAATATGTCACACTGTTCGTAACTTGTTGGAAGTCGTGACGGTAGACAACGTCTCCGTGGACTCTCACTGAGTGTTCCTCCCGAAAATCTACCTCCTCTGTGATGGGTTGGTTGATGATGATGATGAAGCTGACGTTGTAATTTGGTGAAAGTGGGCAAGTGATTTTGGTGAAAGTGATGATGATCCCTTTGGCTAAACTCAACTCGTGAGCAAACTCTTGGGGACGGTACGGATCGTATGGACTGAGATGGGCTTGCTGTGATTTCCTCTTCAGCAACTGGGGCCCTTAGGGATTGAGATCTCCTGGTGATACAAGCTTTTGATGTACTTGCTCCTGCAATGTCTGGTAAAAACGCTCCTGTGCTGTTGCTGTTGTTGTTATTATTATTAGCGTTTGCAAGCAATAAAGAAGATGAAGAACCTGCGTGCGGGTTGCTGCAAAGTACGGATAGGGACTGACGCCTTGTCAAAGATGATGAAAATCCAGCGGATGAACAATTTGGAGTACAAGCGGCTGCGTTATTTGCGTTAGCACACTGAAGAAAATTTGTCAAGCTACTGTGCTTACTTCCTCCTCCTCGTGATATGCTGTTATCGGATGCAGACAGATAAGCATTGACTTTTGAAAGAAGAGAGGAAGATGAAGAAAGTGACGAATGCGTTGTTGAGGCAGAGTGTGGACGTTGAGGTCGGTTGATGGCGGCAGCGGTTGTGCTAGTGGACGTGGGCGGCGCTTGCTGTGTACAAGTTGACGATGATGCAGTTGAAGATTGAGGTGATGTTAGTGCTAAAGAGCCTGAAAGAAATTGCTGACGATGCAAATGGAAAGGCAGTGGCTTAATTCCAAGAAGTGAAGAGAGGCAAAGCGACAAACACAGGTGGTCACAAGATATATTCGATGAAGACGACAGCTTGCTGTCTTTTAAACGTCAATTTCACCATAAAAATTAAGACGGAAAACATTACCCAGTTCTCCGTTTGTTTTTCTGTAGTTTATATCAGAGATATGGCGCTTTTAATTGCTGATGAGTTAAAACTATTGGTTAAATCAGTTACACACACACACGCGTACATTTAGTGTGAACCACGTTATTTCACAACAGCGTATTTGCACACGTTGCAATATAGCAGATGGAAAATGTTTTTTTTGTAATTGACTCATTCCTGGAAATTTACATATAATGGAATATTTATTAATGTCCTATCCAACAGACATATATAAACTATCGTTTTAAACCACCTCGACCTTGAATCCATGTTCCCTATAATTACAAAATAAATTGTTTTAGGACCACTGGAGGATCACAAAGGTCCTCCATGCTGTGGTGACCACTGAGGAGCCCTCATCATGACTCATAACAAATATCTTTACAACGCTCACATAAAATGCACTCTTTCTTATAACGGAATTGCACAGTTGTAGTCACACATATATGGATGCTTTTTATTTAAGCAGTGCTACCATCACCAGTATTGAGTATTGTTATGTTGCGAATGATGATGATGATGGTGATGATTTCACTGTAAAAAGAAAGTTAGGCTAGCATTTCCATTTACTCCTTTTGCGAGTCTACCACTCGCACTTACACCACTTGCATTTTACTTACTTATTCCTATTGATAAGTTAGTATTATTTGAACAGGGTTTACAAAATAATACAAATATTATTGTTTCTCCTCTTATTCTGCACTCGACTACTTTCTCTTCTGTGTTTTATGACTGGAAGAAACTAAGTAAATGCTGAGTATGTCCAGCCATCGGGAAAGATCCTCTTACAGTGTGAGAAGTCTACTAAATCCATGCTTAAACTATATTGTAACGTTATGTGTATTTATTCTCTTCCTTCTTATTATAACACGACATTACACACTGCTTTTCATGTACTTTTTTTTACAAATATGCGACAATATGGTAATAAGAGAACTAAGTTGCAAGGAAAGCAAGCAGAGGAGAAGAAGGAGGTGGTGGCAGTTGACAACAATATTCAGTTAATATTCCCTATACTCATCTCCTTCCCTTCTGCCCTGCAAAGTTAGCATAAAAGCACGGATCCAATAGAAGAGCACACGTATCCAAAGTTATTCTGTTCCAAATTTGGAATATCCAGATTCGCCAGCTTTCCCAGCAGCGCAAGCATGAATTTTATATCTATATTCTCATCCATTTTACATGACGATGTTACGTCGCTTCCACTTATATTCAACAAGGCACCCCCACCACCACCACCACCGCTAGCACCACCACTGCCGACCGTGAAAGTATAAGAAATATAAGGCGCATACGGAGAAAAAGAACAAGGAATTGGCTGCTAGTGATTGTGGCAGAGAAAGAAAGGAAAGAGAGCATGTAAAAGCTTCTGCTCGTCTTCGTCACCATTCACGTTCGTGTATTTACGGGATAGCAATGTTATAATAAAATAGTCATGAGCTATAGTGTTATATGTATATGCACTGGTAATACAAGTAAACCTAAGCAGACAGGCTTAGCATTGTTATTACGGAAATACGTGTTTGAGGGCGAAAAGAATAATATGAAAAGAGGGGTAAAGAACCACGGTGGTATGATGATGGTGAAGAAGAAGACGATGATGATCACAAAAGATTTTCCCTGTATAGTTTCACTCAATGTATGAGTCACATATCAGTGTGTTCGTTTTGTGTGCTGCTGCTGTTTGTGTCTTGTGTGTGTGTGAGAGAGAGAGCAAAAAAACGACCAACCTTTTTCTGTACAAACACCAATACATAAGTATTAAGAAGTGCTTTCCCCCATCATGTGTACATTTCTGTTATGAATGTGAACGAATAAACTAGTATAGTGGCATACAGATAGCAGTGGCGTAGGAGGGGTACGGTGGAGCGTACCACTGTCATCGTACTTGTTTTCTCCACATATCCCTACATGCACTCTTGAAAATAGTGAAAATAGTAGTGTTTCATCGTTCTCTGGTCTGGTCTGATGTTCGCGTGTGTCGTGTGTATGCATTGTGTACACCACAACCAACCAGGCTCTTAAGAAGCTTCCTTTCTCCAAACAAAAACCTAAGCTTTCTATAAACCTGTAAGCCTGTACGTGTGTATAGTACCCACAGCCTACATATTGTATTAAGCAAGTACCTACTGTATTAACATGGTTCTCTTGTCTTGTGTAACTTTCCACTGGGACTCACCTCTGAAGAGAAAACCAAGTTAGAAAAGTGAAAAAGAAAGAAAGAAGCAAGGAGCCAACTCTGGACTCTACAAATACCATTATATTATACTATATATATACTAACCATCACAATGCTTCCACATTGGAATTTCAATGGCATATATACATATGCGAGCATGATTATTATGATTATACATGACATTTATATAGACAGTAATGGAGTAGCATGGCACCTATATAATCTGTATCTCGGTATATACATGACAATGTTTTAAAAAGAATTGCAGTAAGATGTGAGTGAAAACATTTATTGATCTATGAATGGAACAAACGTGAGTATATAGGTACATGCCTACACACGGGTAATAATAATGTTGTTGAAATTGTATGTTGGACAATGAAAAAGCGTTTTTATACGCGTGGGTCGACGACGATGATGCCATGGATGAAGCGATGATGATGCTGATGCCGTGTGTATTATAATAACGTTATCAAGAAAAATGGAACGTTCGTTGTTGTGTGTAGTATTCAGTAAATTTTAGTAGTAGTACTGAGTATTACTGTTGAGAAGTGGATTATTTAAATAAAAGAATGCTTATTATATATGTTCTTCGAGAACTTACTTACCAGACATTTTGAACTTTTTTTTACATTTGGTTCTACTTTTTCTGCTTAAAAATACTCGTCACATTCTGGAAGAAAAGGGAGAGCAAATGCCAGTTTTGAATGTTTGACTAATGCTGGCAAAACAAACGGTGGGATGACTACATTTGAAAATATACATTGTACATTGATGTCATTGAGGAAAAGTGGGGTACTTAAACCTTGGCACGACACGAGACTATTATCTGCTTCGTTTGGGAAAGAGAAAAGTACCCTTTTGCTCTTTTTTTTCTTTCTCTCTCTCTCTCTCTCTCTCAAACAGCACAATGTAAATCTTATGTATATCCGACGTCCTTCACTCAATAAAAGTTTATAATAATAATAATAATATTTCATGCATGTTCCAAGTTTTTCTGATTTACATGCATGACGGGGGAAAACAGTTGAAAAAATTCATGCTAGCCAACCTCTTTGCAATCTGCTCTGGAAATATTTTTTTTAAATATTCGGATAGTATTTACATTCACACTCAACCATAAAATCTGCTATATAGACTTTTTTTATATAGAAATGTATGTATCCACATTATGCAGCATGTTAATGTAATTGTAGAAAAAGCATAGCACAAGTGGTGCTAAAGGCATATAAAACATTTTGCAAAAATAGTAGACATGCAGTATGTACAAATGTAAAAATGTATTTTGCTTCCACTTTCGTTTCTCCTTCAGGCATACGAGATATCCTGTGACTGCTTTTAAAGTTTTGTTTACCAAGATACTTTTGAATGAATATATGGCTGTACAATAGCGCAAAAAAGGCTATTCTTCTCCTTCCATGAAAATAAAAGAGATCTTTCTGTGAAATATACAACAATTCACTTGCATAAAAATGTTCATTATGATCACATCGGCACCGGATGAGAATGGTCTTTTTGTTGTGCTTAGTTTAGCACTTTTTGTTACTTGCGAAAGGGGAACAACAAATCCGTTTTCTTTCTTCTTCCTTTATTGTTGGTGAAGGATGCTCCTCGACGGCTCCACGATCTTTATACCCACCCACCACCTACGTAAAATAAAATCAACATATTTGCACAACAAAATATCCAAACAACTCCATAGCCAATTCTAGTCAGTCACAGCAATTGTAGTTTTCCTGGTATGGTTATATTTATTTTATGCTTGATTTTCATGTGATGCAAATTGTTTATCAGGCAGCTGCAGAATGTTCATGTTCAAATATTACACAGCCTATATGCAGTGGCAAGAGTAATGGTGGTATGAATGGCATCATGAGTATAAATATGAGATTTTAGAATTAATAAGTTTAGCAATTTTTCAACAAACATCAGATTATCATCATATGTACACAAGCATAAGCTCAGTTTTTACATTCATGCAAATGGCAAAAACATGCACCAACTTTTACATGAATACTCCACAACAGATTTTAAGCATAAATTGTTTTCTCCAGATTCGTCCGAGACTGAATTCATCATAATAACGATGTGTCGTTTTGTGTAACAATAAGTGCACAAGCATAACAAAACTTTCCTTTTCCCGAGTACAAAAACGAATAAACGGAGGCAGCCACTGTTGTACTAATACGGAGGTTATTTGTCACTGGAAAGTCCGTTATAGGTATTTATTATATACAGATGCAGATACATATGCATACTTTGTATTAGAGTAAACGAACCATGCATCTTCCTACGTATGTATGCTCGTTTTTTGGTCTATTGTGTAGTACGAGGGTTGGCAGTCTCATGTCAAATCGATCCATTTTCTCTTTTTCCTCACTTTTTGCTTACTTACGTACTTACGGTTAGTTACTTGCAACTACACAAGCCCCCCATCCAACAACAACTGTGTTTTCGTTTATAGTAGTATTGTCATATAATCGTGTTCTAGGAAAGAAAATGATGTTAGGAGAAAAGGGCTTTTTACATGTTCTCAGAGAACACTTGCCACACACCACCACCACCACCGCACGGCTGCCATTGCAATACTCCTTTCCCTGACTTTTTAATAGAATTAATACACAAACCCAAGTCATATAATATGCCCTATGCCCTATCGGTATGCTACACACATTGCAAAAGAAGATGTAAAAAAAGAAAAGATACTAACAGTAGTAGTCCTTCTTTTTAAGCTGGTGAGGCTGAATGCACACACACACAAAGCCAGTGCAACAGCAGTAGTAAAATGTTTTAAGTTTTTTTTTTAAAGTTTACGGCGATACGTCCAAGAAGCAGTCCAGGGGCGAACGGTTTGATGTCGGCATGTTTGACGCGTGCAGTAAACCAACGTTAATCTTAACTTTTTTAAGTTCACTGGTAAATGTTAATGATAGCTAAAGTTATATTCATCCGGTCAGGGTTGTTTTGTATGATGCAAACTTTATATGAAATGCCAGCTAAGCCATACCATACCACAGCATAGGCCACGTTGGTGAAAACACACATGACAAGATCAAGCAGTAGTAGTGATTGTGGCAACGTTCATGTACCATGCATGTATGTATGTGTACTTGTTCTGATCCAATTAAATGCTGTGCTGGTTGTTTGCTAGTGCTGTCCTGTCTTTCTGACTCCACAATATTTTTCATGAAACTTTATTTCCTTCATGCCACCCTTTTTCTTCTTTACTTGTTTTCTTATAAGTTTAATAATAATAAGCCCTTTTCATACACAAAGGGAATACTCAACTTGCTAGCAACATTGTTTTGAGTTATCTTTATTGGACATAAGCAGGCTGGAAGTGGAGACGGACAACAGCACAACTTTCATCCTGTTTGCTTAACAGATGTGCTTGTGTACATTATATAGGGTATATGTACTTTCTTAGAATGGTCAATGCTTTGTTTCTTTCCATATTTCTCTCAGAATTTTTTATCTTGTTTTTTTCCTCCATACGATCATTTGATATTGCACGTTGTTCAGACAGTTTTAAAACGAACAAAATAAGTTATGGAGAGCATCTTCCTTTGCTCCCTTTGCTTTAGTTTGACTTTTCGAAATGCTTCACACAAAGGCATATCATGTACAAGTATTAGCTATATGTGTGCAATAGTGAAACGGACTTTCCTTTCTTTATATACTCTGTTCATTTTCAAGAGCATTGAGCAGTCAAGAAAAGGCAAATGGACAGACCATAGACTCTATGAAGGTCAGAAGCACCAAAAAAACCCACAGCCAACTGGATGTCTTGTCAATAGAATGTCACAGATACTGTACACTTTCCCTGTTTGCTATCCTGAACTACTATAATTTAGAATAACATCCAAAAATATAGTTTGTGAGGACTAAACTGTACCCTGGACTCAATCGTATTATGTAACTACATAAACACATTTTGGCAGTTCATATTTAGTGTTCTCCTATATGAAACATGTATATATATACATGCATATTGTAAAGATATGTCTGATAGAGAAAAGCTTTATGGCTTGAGCACACAATTCTACTTGCAAAAGAGTTACGATTATTACCCAGGTACTTATATCACCTATAATACTTGCTTGCACACCACATGCCTCATTGAACTCTCGATCTCAATAATATGATATCAGTTGAGACACACTTTATAACTGGGTATTCTATAACTATAGGTGTTATATGTCGGCTGAATGAGAAATGAGAAAAGAAAGAGAGAAATGCTACACTTGTAATAGCTGAGGGATACCATTTCTTGTTCATTCACATGGGCGATATGTATATAGGTAGTATATTTGCTGATAGATAATTTTCTTGCCATGAGGGATGATGCTCTGACCATTATTAGCATCATAAATCATTTCACACTACAAGTGTTTCACACATAGCCATTAGCCGGAAGAAAGTATAAGGCGCTGTTATATTCGATTCAGATTTATGTCATGCAGGGTGCTCTGCTTGCTTGCCCTGCCTTGTGGCGTGTCCGTATTTTCTTTACATCTTTTTATTACATAAATCTATACATTTAATGTTTTCCATATTAAATTTAAGCACCATCAACATCGTAAAATGTCAGACTAGAGGAAATATACCCAAGTAGAAATGACTGATTTCCTTATTCAAAGTAAAAAGATGTACTTAGGTATACATTTAAAACATTTTATGAATAAAATAATACGCTTTCTCTTTAAATCTCAAATAAGCACCGCAAATTTCAATTTCAAAAAGACGTTCTGAAATTTGTGAAGAAAATCAAGTTCTTTCTTTTATGAAAGGGGTTGAGAAAGCAGGAGAAAATTGAAAGAAAAAGTGATTCTACAGATTCTCTGTACATGCACAATTGTGGTGTTTTTCACAGAAATGAGAAAGTAATGCATCATGGATTTATTTTTTCTGGAATTTCCATAAAACCACCAAAGTCAATTACCCAATGCATTCCTTTTCCTCTCCCTCCTCACAACCTATGGCAGACACTACCAGCCAACAGGGCAGAGTTAGAGGCTCGACGGCATGCCGTCATGTGTATCGAACAGAAAAAACGAGTGTGTGTATGGTGTGCAGTGAGATGGAAAAAGCAATAAGATAAACCTTTGATTGTTTCCACAAAAAGGAAATAGAAAAATGCTTAGGTTAAGACAGCTAAAGAGATGATGATATTTTTTTTACCGGGAATGGGCACTGAGACGGCTGTGGTGTGCTATCCATCCTCATTCCCACTATTCATTCGATTCCCATTACTGCCAAAATCTCAATAGGTTTTTTTTCTAAAAGCATAAAACGTAGTTCCACATATTCAAACCAAGCTGTCTCAGAGTCTGTTTCCAGTTCTTACCACAACAAAATGGTAGTAGCTGGCAGGTTCAAGAATATGTGATTTCAATATTTTATTACTATATTGTATGCTGTATTCATAAATAAAGTCACCTTGCTCTACCTTGAAGCAACGCAACGTATGGAGCTTTATGAAAGATGGAGAATGGAGACATCGTTACGCCATGTTTGGACAACCCATGATTTCCAACAATGTGACCATGAGAAATATAAAAATGACTGTGTTATTAGATTACACCAACTTGCTTCTTCTCATGCATACGGATGATTCTGATAATCCTGATGATTTTGGCTGTTGGCTCAAAATGAAATCAGTGAATCTATGGGAAGGAAGAAAGAATCCCAAAAAGAAACTCATGGAATATAATGGTGTGATCCTCGAGGCGCGTCATCTTATTCTCACTCACCTTACTTATCCAAATTCTTCTCGGTTGGATGCACAGCTAAAATAAGATGAAAGAACGCGAAAATTGAGGTTATATTGAATGCTAACATTATGGCATGGCACGATTTGGATGATTCTGTTGATCGTGGCGGGTAATGGTAAAGTAAGTAAAACGACTTGAAGAGCCATTACTCTGATGGTGGATGGATGTGGATCGAAAAGACTAGGTGTTTTTATTTCTATGGACGATGTGTGCTCTCTTTCTGCTGTGCTCTTCCTTTTGCAAAAAATGGAAATGAGACTCTTCCTGAATCATACACTTTAGCACTTTTCCTTCCTGAAAATGGTATGAGCAGCACGTATGCATCATCAAATCCAAGCGAGAAAAACCATTGCATAATGCCATGCATCTCTGTCCTTCTCTATCTCCCTTTTATTTTCAAGTTTTTCCGTATGCTTCCCCTTGTAATATTTTCCCCCAAATAATATCCATCTTCAAAGACTACTTTCTAGAAGAATTTCAACCCCTCTACACACATAGCCCCTAAGAAATTCTCAAGCTGTAAGTACAGCGAAATGATTTTGTAGCGTAATAAGTTGTGTAAACAGTAAATATACGCCATGAAAATAGGGAAAATGAATATTTCCCTATAGAGCAAGGGAAACCAAAAGAAATAAAACATACATACATACCTACCTACTTGTACAGCATTTCCTATACCGGATTGACTAATAAAAATATATAACTAGTTTTCTACAGAACATGCATGAGTTTACGTACACATATTCAGCCATCATCACGATCATCATCGTCGTCATCATTGGCATCACTTTACTTATAGTCGTGGTACTATTGGAAAGGAAAATCCAGGAAGAGAAAAGTTACATATTGTTTACTCGCTTTTTCCTCTTTCACAAGTTTTGTACACACTCTAGAAATAAGCATTGCCGACCTCAAGTCTCTTTTTATGATTATAGCGGAGGATGATCATCATACAATTTTCAAATACAGCAGTTTTGTTCTCCTTCCCTTGTAACTGTTACATAACAGAACAAAGTATATTTGTAGCAACTTTCATGTACATACTTATAGCTACACAGTTAATAATAGTAATAATAAGAAGAGAGGAAGAGAGTGCTGTTGGCTGTTGTAATAGTAGCAATAATGTCGAGGCAGCGAAGCCGTTACTCCGTGATCCAGTTTTTTGATGAGATGGTGGTGAAAGGAGAGGAAAAGTAGAATGGTGACTCATTCCTTTTATGGCTACACATTTGTTGACTTTTATATCGTGTTTTTTATATTTGGCAAGACAATTCCCTCCTGAACCTTCCGTAAAATCATTATCCTTTTCTCCTCCTCCTCCTCCTACTATTGCCATCATTATGATCTTCATGTCTGTCTAACGCACCCCGTGTTGTTTCATTCATTCCTACGTGCACTTGCTGCCCTGCGCTACTGCCGTGCTTACACAGTTGCTTCTATTCTGCTGCTAGGGCCGTTGTATATTTTCTCCTTCTTGCTTTTACGTCGTCGTCACTCATCGCGTGTCGTGGCGTTTGTGATGTGCTACTTTGTTAAGCAGGGGAAAATGAGATGCACGAAGAAATCTACTCTAATAGTGATAACATGTTTGCATGAAAAAAGATCTCTACAAATTTACAACCCAAACATACCAGACTTATCTGAGGATTAGATATGCCTATGCAAAGATATTCAGTAGTAGTATTATTTGGAAAGCTTCAGTTTGTTTACGTCCATGTCGTCGCCATTATAAAGCTCCTTTTGCATGTTAATGCTTCCATACATTATGTATGTATATGTACCTACAAGGTACATACTACTGCGGTGTTAAAGAATCCAAGGGTCTTTACTTAGAATAAAAGTGTAGAGCCGTTTTTTTTTCTTTTGAAAACATTCTCAATTTGCATGCTTGTCTATAATAATAACAAAATATTATGCTTGCTTGCTTCCTCCACTGTCAAAATAATGTGTAAATGAGACGGCATTTTGCTACAGATTCAAGTGTCTGTATGACACGACCCAAGGGTATTTCAAGACTTGTTATGAATGACGCTTAGACATGGAAAAGAGAAGTGTTTCCCCTTAAACTAGCACGATCCACATTGCGTCCTGTCCTGTTGTAAGTACCAAGTCGTACATTTCCATTAAAGAAGAGAAGAGTAGGTAGGAGGAGAAGTATGCTTGATCATGATGATGACGATGATACTGACAGTGGTGACGATAACGATGATGAGAAATGTTTTCTCTGCGTTGTAATGTTCTCTAGAGAATAGTATTTATTTTCTAGTCTTCAGCCCAGCAGCAGCTCAACGGCAGCAATGAAAACATGTTTATTTAACTTACTTGTCGTCTCTGGTTTCTACTTGTCCACATGTTGTTCTAGACGAAAATCAACTTAAGCTTGGTTCTAAAAATTCGACATTCCATTAGCATTTAATTGAATGACAGAGATCAGAGAGACAAATGGTTTCGATTTCTCTTTAAAATAGGAGTGATGATGATTACAAAGACATAGACTAACCAACCCTACCGACACGATGATTCGCATAAAACTGTACTGAACAGTAAATTGCAACGACGGGAAACCTTCATGATTATAAGTACAAGGTCATTTTTATCGTTGGAGTGGTAAAAAATTGTGAATTCTACGCATTCTTACCCACACCCTAGTCAAAAAATAAGCCTTTTCTCTTTACTTTTCTAGAGAAAAAAGTAAAGCCATGCTAGAAGGGAACACTTTTACAAATCATATACGTGATGCAATAACATGGTGGTTTCAGAATAATATATGAAATGAAATGTGGTTGTTTGTATTGTACAGCACATACATATGTAAAGGTACTTACTTACGCTAGTTGTGTTTTCAGTTGTTTCATCTTGTCTTGTACGTAATAATTTTAAAAGCTTTTAAGGATGCTACCAGTACTCCTCCAGGATTTTGGTAGTGACAGGAGTGAGAGATTTATGAAACTTCGTCGCACAATGTATATGTACACAATGCCTATTACAAAGCCTTGGTGCAACTTGAGACTATCAAATTGGATGGAGAAAGGAGAAAGCTAGTAGTCAAGTCAAATAAAGGCAAGAGAAGGAGAGAAACTCGATTTGTAATATCCGGTGCTGCAATCAGAAAGATGTTTCCATCTTGCCGATTCCATTATAAAGTGCCTCTAATAACATTATACGCAGAAGGAAAAGCTACATTCTCAAGTAAAAGAAGAGGCAACCGTTAAATCACCCTCATGCAAAATAACGTTACTCATGCTTGTATTTCTAAACATAATTACTACAAAAGACAAAATATAGATTCGCTTTGTACATGCATCTAAAATGGCTGAAACGTTTGTGATATGTATTTTAGTAGCGACATATATGTTCATTTGAATTAAGTAAGTTGATATTTTAAATTGTCTGGTTGAAAGCGAAAGTAAAAATTTTACTTTTTGTGGTAGTAGTAGTTAAAGTATTTACTAATATTTGTAAGTAAAGATTGAACTTCAATATCACAGTACAGTAAATACAAACTAGTATGATTTTGGTAGTATATAGTTTATGTTAGGGAGGGAAAGCTTATGGTGGAATATGATCTACCTATTTATATTCTTTTCAAATGGATGCTCATGTTTAGACTAGAAAATTTGTTGCACCGTGTTATCGGACGAAAGCGCACTAATACAAGGTTCAAGGAGCAGGGATCATTCATT
>JAHZMZ010000305.1:0-10112 GCA_027743805.1 Lepidocyrtoides sp. E14
ACCGAAGAACCTTGAACCATCTGAGGGAAATTTCACGCGAATCGCGGTACCTACCTGATTGAGCATGTGCACGGTTTGCATGTCATTATTCCAGCAAGAGCTTACGCTCTCCCAATATTTCTTCGGATTATTTACCCATCCCTTTGCCAAAAAAGTGTAACTGATTCCATGCTCCATGACTTTAACGATTTACTGCATGACGTATGTTTTCAACTGTGATTGGGAAACGTGATTTATATTCTGTTGGCATTACCATCTCTCCCAACTTTGACCAAGTTCAAGTTTTCCATTCTTCCCCTAAAACCGTTAGTATGGAAGACTCATTATCTTCTTGCCTTCGCGAATTTTTCATGAAAGTACTCAATTTACAAGAGGTTGGTTTTGACTCCACCACTGAAATTATCCCAGTTACCCATTCTGATGTTAATCCAATAGATACTAATTTTGTGTGCACTTATACGTAAACGTGAGTTAGATCGTCTTAAAGAAGTCGGTGAAGCGGTCAATGGAACTGCACAAGAAGCTAATTTTGAATTATTGACTGGTCAAATTTGGAACGCAGCAGCAGCATCGCTGAAACACGTAAGAGAGTTGGAGGTCAAATATAGTACTCCTGGTGAACATCGACTACTCTTGGGGTTCTCCAATCATCTAAAGTAGTCCCAATGTGACTACCAGATTACAACGTAATTACTAGCTTTTAATGTAGCTTTATTTCTAGTTGAAATCTTGTGCCACTTCAAATTTACAAATTTATTTTTCGACAAAAAAAATCAGAGTAGCGAAGGTACTTGAACAATGCTTACTTGCAAATGTTACATTGTATAAACTTTCATGCAAAACTGGCAATAAAAACCCTCAAAAGATTCTTAACTTTGTTATGAAAGTAATTCACAAAACGCAGGGATCCGGTAAAATGCTTTTTAAAAAAACCTAACCTATTATTTTCGCCGTAATAATGTTAAGAGTTTCAAAATATCGCTTCTCAGAAAAAATATTGGAGCATGATAATAATAATAATCATATTTATGGCAAATTTCGATTTAAATTGCATCCAGGATTCATATTTTAGTTGTCTTATTCATAACCAGCTCATTGGCAGGCATGTTCCAGCATACTCTACCTTTTCTGTCTTTGGTTACAAAAAGGTTATAAAAAGAACACTAGAAATATTTTTCTTATTTTCCTTATTAGATGGCTTCAGCGTGAACAGTTCATACTGCGTGCAGTGACTGCACTGCTATGCTGGCCAACATAGTCTCAATGTCGCCCTTTTTCAAGGACGGGCTCAGCTTAAATATCAAAGAGAGGTACTTCCTTTACATAAAAGATTTGATTTGGTGACCGGCGACATTGTTGTTGCAGCTTGTACTTTGTACTGTACTTGTTGTTTCATAACCTCTCCACTTTAAAAGGAACAACATTCCACTCACACATTATCAGCAAGGTCAAAGCACGGATCCTGTCTGCGCCGTAAATTTTCCCTTTCTTTTGTTCGATGAGACATGGTATGAACTGTAAACAAGACAGTACATAATAATAATAATAGTTGTTTATTGTCAATTATTTGTACCCTCGAGAGGAAAATTACAGAAAACAGTACCTTGAACCTTGGGACACTTGGGTTTTTTTACCAGTATTACTCATTATGTTATTACGGAAATGTTTGCTTACCCCCAAATCTACGCATGAATGATGAGCACAGCTTACAAAGAAGAGAAATTTAAGGAAGTACATAAATCCTTCTCGAATGTTCTTGGACAAAACTCTCTATTCTTCTGTAATTCTTCTACCCATCCAATGTGTAATGGTTACGCAGTCCACCAGCATGTTTTGTCCTAATTTTTTTTCAGTTTTCTACAATCATTCATTACATCATCAACTATTTCAAGGAGAAATTTATGATAACAAATAAAAGAAGTATCTCCAAAATCGTTAAAACTTTCATTTAAGAAATTTATGATATAGTTCAGTTGAAAAACTAAAATGTTTAACAGTGCAACAAACAAGCGACTTCAGAAATAATGACAACCGTTACTTAATGTGGGACAAACGTTGTGAATTAATAAAGTTTTTATTAATAAAAATAAATAACTCTAGATACAAGCTTATATAGTATGTAAATTCTACTAGACTAGAATAATTAAAGCAGCACATCTAGGCTAGGTACAGAATTTCTTTTTCATTGCTGCCATCACATTGCTAAACTCTGTATTAAAGCTTTGACAGAAAATATAATAAATTATAAAATTTACCGAAGCTCCGATCACTACACAAAGCAGTTGAAGCAGAACAATCTCACGATAAATTAGCATTTGAAATCTAGAATTGTAGAAAATAATACAGGACACGGTGTGACAAACAAGAAGGATCAAAACAACAATTGAAAACATTTTAGCAGTGTTAATTTCTCTTCTTTGACTTCCTGTGATGCGAACTCGGTTGTTGCTCCAATTGTAAATCTATGCGGAACAAAAACACAAAAGAAATTACTCATTGTTGTCAGATTAAAGACGTACAGTAGTACGATTCACATCGCATATTTGGTTTGATGATAAATGCATTAACAATTGGCGGCTTGATTACCGATTTATAAAGCAGCGTGTTAAACAATAAAAGTAAAGGAAAGGGCGCAACGTAGTTCAAAAAAAACAAGAAGGATCAAAACAACAATTGAAAACATTTTAGCAGTGTTAATTTCTCTTCTTTGACTTCCTGTGATGCGAACTCGATTGTTGCTCCAATTGTAAATCTATTCGGAACAAAAACACAAAAGAAACTATTCATTGTTGTCAGATTACAGACGTACAGAAGTACAATTCACATCGCATATTTGGTTTGATGATAAATGCATTAACAATTGGCGGCTTGATTACCGATTTATAAAGCAGTGTGTTAAACAATAAAAGTAAAGGAAAGGGCGCAACGTAGTTCAAAATTACAAGTGTTTCTTGTGCCTGTCTGTTGGTGAAATGAGTATCCTTGAAAATGTAGGGAAAATTTTCAACATGAGTTTGCGGTGGAAAAATATCATTATCATCAACTGTTGACACGGCCGCATTGAATGTCAAAGACGTATTCAGTAAACACGTTAGCGCTCCAACCAGCACAAGATAAATTCGGGATCGGAGAGGAGTTAACCACGGCTTAGACTGGACAGGAAAGGAAACCACAAGATATCTTTCAATTGTTACCAGAATTGTTACGTAGATTGAGCCGGTTCTACCTGAGAGAAAAAGACATTGAACTGGTAAGTGATAATTTAACTCTCATTAGTAAAAGTAAAATGGAAATCAATTAACAGCTTCCTTTGAGCAATTTTGAATTACTTAACGCATAAATAATGTTTGTCACACGGAACCACTGATATACTTGTTTGCTCCGGTTTATGTTTTCTATAAAACCACAATGAAAATGAAAATCATTTTAATTAACAGTAAATTAATTCATAATTAAGTAACATCATCCAAAAATCACTTTTATTACTGATCAGTATACCAGCACTGACCTAGGATACAAATAATAAGGTAAGAAAATGCTACTGCTGAGAAGCAAGCGATCCATTCAATAATCGCCAATATAACCAGTAAATCCTTCAGAGTTGAGCCTTTATGTGACTTTTGCAGCACAATCACATTCAAAGTATTTAAAATCATACCAAAAACTCCAATGATCAAAGTGATGAGGAAAATTCCCACGCAAATGTAATGGCCATTAGTAAATATGTAATGACTTTGGGTCAACTGTCGATAAATACTTGCCGTAACCTCCACATTCATAATAAATGTAAGAGGAGGATGAGTAGTTTAGATTGACTGTAGCATTATTCTCCGCTGATGTCTCTGATGGAAACACCCACGGCCCAGACGGGGGATCCAGAAACAGACATGTCCAAAGTCAAGTATTTCTACTGTTGAATTTGAAGTCATTTTAATATGTTTGCAATTATAGAAATTATAGAAACAGTTACGGCTGGCATGCATTTTAGTGTGCACAGCTACACACAATGTTATAGAAAAATTTCTCTCTCAATATTTTTTATACTTTGAAATTGAAGTGAGGAGGACGGAAAGAAAGACCCAGCGCTATAGGAAACAATCACATTCAAAGTATTTAAAATCATACCAAAAACTCCAATGATCAAAGTGATGAGGAAAATTCCCACGCAAATGTAATGGCCATTAGTAAATATGTCATACAAAAATTTTTATACTTTGAAATTGAAGTGAGGAGGACGGAAAGAAAGACCTGGCGCTATAGGAAAGAACTGGAACATGTATTTTTTTTAAAAAAAAGACGTCCCACCCATATACTATAATCTGGTCCTCAAGAAATTTGTGCTGATTGCTAATTTGCATGTAAATAGCACAGATTCCGTCGACGCACATGCCGGTAGGTAGGCCATGCCGCCATGTTTTGATTTTAAGCAGTGACTTAAATCTCATGAGATAAATAGTGATGATAGACGATGAATGAGACGAGGAGATGATGAATATTCTTGTGTTCATGATGGAACAATGGTTTAATTTTTACACCCTAGTAGACCAATAGTTACTGTTTATGAGTTATAGGAGTAGTCCTAAAAAATAATGAATTTTATAGGACAAATTTTAAATTTGATATTGGTTACAAATTTGTGAATACTTCAATACTTTGGGAAGCAATGACGAAAATATCATGGTAGCTAGGCGATTCGGTATCATCTAAGCACTTCACACCCCAGAAATGTCAATATAATTTGTTTCAAGTCCGAACTCGTTACCGTTCGGCCAATAATAGCGAGCACATTTTTTTCGACCCAACGAAATGCATTAGTCCTTCTTGATATGTATGTATGTAGTTTTATTTCAGTGTTAAGCGGTTCAGTCAGTATTGACTGATTTTAGAGCCATGACACTCTAAAGTAGAGCAAAAGAGTTCTACAATCATAAGTAATTCTTCAAACAAAGGACAGGTCAATTCAACATACCAAGCATTACTGAAATCTGATTTTCTAAACTACACACACTACATAACTAAAAACTTTCTATCTACAATCATAAGTAATTCTTCAAACAAAGGACAGGTCAATTCAACATACCAAGCATTACTGAAATCTGATTTTCTAAACTACACACACTACATAACTAAAATCTTTCTTTCCTTTAACAATATTAATTTACATGCATCAGTTAATATTTCATATACCGTTTTACATTCTAAATGTTCTATCATTCTTACGTTGATTTCTTTACAATAACGATTCCAAACACTTACGCAGTTATATTTTAGTGACATTTGAGATAAAGTAGTACGCGGCTTAAATAACATTAATCGGCGTATTTTATCACCTTCTTCCCCACTTTAACAAAACCATTTACCGAAAATTGCACAATGCATTTTTTAAAGACAAATTTCAGAAGAGTTAGAGTTTGTTTTTGTTTAATTGTTAGTAAATTAATCCTCTCAAGTAACTTACACATGTCTATTTTGTCAAAGTTGACTTTAGACAAGTTTAATCGTCGGTACAATTTAGGGTAAAAATAACATGCAATGAAACGATTTATTATTTTCTGAAATTTAGTAACATATTTTGTGTTAGATAATGACCAAAAGGGTAACCTATAGTCAATAATACTGACAACATATGCCGATATTACAGTTTTCAAAAAAATTTCACTTATCATTCTCCTAATACTATACATTTTTGCAAGTGCCGAGTTTAATCTTTTTTGTTTGTTCACAGTGACGTTTGAAACTCAAAGTTGTGTCAAGTTGAATTCCTAAATATTTGAAACAGTCCACCTGCTGTTTCTCCATTTAAAAATACTTTTTTCTCCTGCAGATTTATGGTTTTTGGCTTTGTAAAATCGTTCGTTTTACTTACATTGATTTGCGGTCCAATCTTAACACACCATTCGTAGAATACAGCTAAACATTCATTTAGTTTTACCGCACCTTCCTCAAACGTTTTACAATCAGTGTAAATACAGAGGTCATCTGCATATAAGCAATACTTTAATTTTATTCCTTCTCCAATATCATTAATAAACAATGAGTATAACAACGGACCGACAATCGCACCTGGCCCACTACCTGCTAAATACATGTCGTAAGGTTTAGAAATAAAAGTTTTGTTTCTAATTACAAATGTACGACCAGTAAAATAGTTTATTAGTAGTTTTATCAGGTTAGGTGGTATTTTAAAAGCAAATTTTGTCATTAACTTTGTTAAAAATTTAATATGACTAATACTATCAAATGCCTTTGAAAAATCCACAAAAATCCCTACACCTTTTCCTGATTTCTCATTCAAAATATGATATAAGTCATGTGGGAATACCGCTATTGCGTTCTCACACGATCGATTAGAACGGAAACCATGGCGATTCAAATCTAAAAGTTCTGCTGTGCACGATAATAACTTACAATAAATCAATCTATCAAGTAATTTGACCTTAAACGAAAAGTTAAATATTGCAGTATATGGTGATGATAGAATTCTTGAACCTTTGTTTTGATACAACGCTATTATATCCGCTTTTTTAAACAAATCTGGAATAATACCTGTTTGAAAAAATGTCGCAAACATTAAACACAGTGGAATTGCTAATATTCTTGCGAATTTCTTATATATATTCTTAGGTACACTAAATGTATTCTCGGTTGCCTTATCTACATAACCAATAGCTTCACATACATCATTATCTGTGGTTTTACACTCGTCAAGTTCTTCATTACAGTGGTTATAATTTACTTTATATTCATCTAACAATAGCATACAATCATTTACTTAACTAACAGCGCTTGTAACAACAAATTCACTAGCATTCTTACCAGTGATACAACAATCAGATTCTAATACATTGTTGTCGTTGTCATAGAGTTTGGTAATCTTATGATTTATTTTGCGTTTATATTGAATTAACTCGTTCATTATCACCCATGCATCCGCTGATATTTTCACACATGATAACTTATTATTAAAATATTCTTTTTTAGCTAATCTAATTGCGTAGTTAGTTTTGTTTTTTAATTTCTTGTAAATAGGTAATACAAGGCCGTCTAACTCAGCTAATCGTTTATATTTATCTCTCTCCTTACACCAGCTAGTCTGCAGTGAACCATGGTGAGTTCATACCTTTAACCATTCTACCCGAATCGGAGTATGTTTGTCTGGTACGCCAATGATAATACTTTCCAATATTTTACCGCTGTTCTGGTGATTTTTAGAAGATTCTATAAATTCCCAATCAATCTCCTTGAGATCATTTTCATACTTTTCAGGAATAAAATTCTTATAACTTCTGTACTGAATTAATTTTGGCATTTCAGAATTAGAACCTGTTTTCATTATTGTTTAAATTAACGTATGGTTAATAGGTAGCCCCACAATCAACCGTAAACGAAATATTAACATCGTGCAGTCTGACGATGGAAGCAGCGAGTATCTGTTTGACCAGTATTAAGTTTCTAGGTAGTGAAAAATGAATAATGGAATAGTCGCAGATTCGAGTCGTGCCAAAACTATGTAGGTACCTATTTATGTTGTTTTTTTACTCGAATCGAACCGTAGTACTTTGCCGCACTTTGTAACACCATAAATTTCAAAACTGGAAAATTATGTGCAGTGCCTCCAAGCTGTGGCCTATTACGAGTGAGCGTGATATGAAACGGATTTTATTTTTTTGTTTCAGCAACTCATCACCAGTTTCATTAAACGCAGCGAAAGAGGGAGTGAATAGTATGACTAACCAAGAAGTTGAGCCCCTAGCCTTTGTTCTGGAGCAGCAACCATGTTTCGGTAAGAGTAACCCCACTATATATACTTAGTGTCATGAGTAAATCTTTGATACCAAAATGCGTTGTACATCAAAACTATTTTGAGGTTCCAATAACATGCAATAGACAATGATATTTCGATTTAAACGCTTTTTGAATAAAGGTCAATCTTTCAATATAAATACGAATGTTTTCCTAAATATGCACGTCAAAAACCAAATTCTAATTTGGTATAGCCAGCAAAACTATTTATGTCTCCCACATCGCTTCGCCAACGTATGGTGTTGATTTTTTGGAGCATTGTGTTCAAGCAGAGAATCACAAACAGGCATGAATTTCGCGTTGATCGATAAAAAGGAACTCCCCTAACAAATTTTTCATTCTCATTTATCTGCGAGGGCTATGTTTGTCACATAGAAACAAAAAATGTAGAATAGAGAAAATTTTTGAAAAAACTGGAAAATCAAAAATTTTGCTTCTTTGTAGTAGTGTCCTACATGGGTCCATATCCATAAAGTTTTACGGGCATGAAAACTAGCCCCAAGTAGGTTAGAAGAAGTTAATAAAAGTTCCAAGTAATTAAGCGTACTAAAACAGTAAGCATACACTCTCAACAATATAAATTAAGCCTCTCCGAGGTGAAAATATTGAGTAGTAAACACTTCTGTGAGAAGCTATGAAACTACATACTACATAGGTTACCATCCCGAGCAGCTCCAAGTATCCTTCAGCGACAGTCCACAGATCTACACCGGTATGTATAGAGTAAAGAGCCCCATATGCGGTAGTAGGGTAAAAATCTTGGCTGGAGACTGGAGAAATATATGCGAGAAACGATAGCAGACAACTTTTTGTAGTCTCGGTTCAGCCATAAATCTACTGTCGCTCTACTCCACCCCAGCCATATAAAGTGGGCAAAGATATTCGAAACTTCAACATTACTTAAACGTTAGCTGATTATTGGTATGCAAGTACATTTTGACATCGGGAACTCATTATACTTAACGGTGATATAAATAATGGCAGATACCCAGATTCGAGTTTGACTCGAGTGTCACTTTCTTATGAATAATGGAGGGTCAAGAAAGTATCAAGAATCACGGATATTCGTGTTATAAATAATAGCAAATAATCGCCAAAAAATCACTGATTCGTAGCTCAGAGTCACCGTTTTGCTATCCTACTCCAGAGTAGGATAGCGATCAAGATCAGATGTTAATACATATACAATTTGTTTTCATAGTTCATGGTTCAATATTGGTATTCTCGCAAAAGTAAGTGCCTTTTGCTTGTTAAATCTTTCATTGTATTACATCAGTTAGTGGCTTGATACATAAATTAAAGAAAAAAGCCCTTCACAATCACATTTGTCTAGTTGAAACGTATAGCACGGAGTATTTAGTATCAGAAGTTACTTAAATAAAAAATCCCCAAAAATTAAGTAAAAATTTGTCCACTAACTGCTCTTATATTTATTGCGTTAAGATGTGATGGTGAAGCAGATGTGAACAATAATGATGACGAGAACAGAACACATAAAATTCATAAGGATGGAATCGGAAACGGAAGCAAAGTTTGAAAATCACATTATTTATCATAAAAAATTTGGTGATCCATGATTTGAGTTTCCGGTGATCCTAGATTTTCAAATTCGAGGTTCAGAGTCGTATTTTAGTGAAACTCGTGTTATATGCGAAATTCGCCGATCATTTATATGGCTATAAGTTTCTGACTTATATGGTTATATTGACCTCACGGGATTAATACGGACTTAATTACGGATACTAAAGTTAAGTATTTATATAACTTTACATGCTGTCAGTAGAAAAAGTGTAGGGATGTTGTTTTATTGAAAATTTAATAGCGATAGATAGGTTATCATGCATTTTACCGTCTTACCAAAAGATGCGAAAGCAATTGTTTAGCCTCCTTCTATGCACGAAAGCATGGTCTTTCTGATGGTGCATTTTGAAGCTTTGGTTGTTTACATTCATTATGATTTTTGAATGCTTAAGAGAATATTTTTAGCATTTATTCAGGTTTTGCTATAATAAGATGATAAAATCAACTGTCTTTAGGTGAAAGGATTTAGAAAGTGGGCAACATTTTAGTTAATGTTACCGAACTTTAGCTCAAATTCGAAACTTTACTGTTTATCCGCGGTTTAGAGTTTCCGCAGGGTCAAATATTTTTTACAGTTGAATGCCCTATATCCTTTTTGGTGGGTACACGTAAATTTGGCTCCGAGCTCCAAGCCTTACAGTTTGAAATCTTGAGGGGAAATTTACCCGCAGGAAATGATTATATTATGCTTTTTTAATGTTTTAAACTCATAACTTACTTAACTTTAC
>JAHZMZ010000306.1:0-15865 GCA_027743805.1 Lepidocyrtoides sp. E14
CAGTTTGATGATGATGATGATGATGATGATGATATGATGACAACAAGAGAAAACAGAGCAAGATAGACAACAATATGTACGTTTTCAAAGTATAACGCAAAATGTTCTATCTTTTTTACTCCTTGTATTTTGTTTACTGTGTGTACTCTATTGCCGTTCTGTTGCTACATTTTTTCTATCTATCTATTTATTTATTTATGCTTGCATGTGTGTCTCTCACTCTTTCATACAACACCACAATAGAAAATTATCGTTAAACATTCCACTTCAACAACAACAACAACAACAAAAACATACAACATCAAACAAAGTCGACGAAGAAAATGTAAGGGCACACCAAAAAAAAACAACATTCGTACAAACGTACAACGAAACGGAAAGTTGGTTGCTTATGCCCTTTTTTGTATTTCTCATTCCATTCAACTATACTCATCATCATCATCATTCCACTAAGTAGTTACACAATAACAACAAGCAAAAAAGAAAGGACCATGGATGGAACTTATCTTCACAGGGCATACTTTTTTTCTGCAAAAACAACCAACAACCTAATGTTCATTCATATACCACTACTGCTACCATACTACAGAGTGCCGTGACAAGCAGTGTTACTTGAGCCGCTTCATCAGAAACCACCATTGTCATCATTCTGAGACCAAAAGAGGAAGTAATGAATCGCGTATTACTTGATGAAGTCAGACAAGGGGATATGGAGCTGAAATGGGAGCTTGCTGGTAGACGAAGAGAGAGAGAGAGAGAGAGAGAGCAAAAAAAAGAAATACCTAGACAGATAATATCAGTAACAGTATCGCCATATCTTCATCATGAATTTTATCACAAGCAAACCCTCAACTACTCAACTGCTTTGCAAAGTAAAGCAATTGAGTTTTGTGGAGTGACTAACTAAGTGCAAGAATAAAATAGTATATAATGCACAATAACAGCCCTTCTTCTTCGCTCGGGTTTCTGTTAGTTTTTGGTACTTTTCAAACTTTTTTCATGACTAGCTGGAGCAAGCAGTCTGTTGACTGTGGTGGTGGTGAGATGGTGGTTTGGCAATATCGCTGCTGATAAGGTACTGGTTGCCCCATACTCATTTGGAAGATGTATTTTTGTAAAATTTAAATGCACAAGCTAAGCATGGCATCAGTACCATTTAAGCCAGCTAAAAAAAGTAGAATGCAAGTGATGGTCTTCATTTTACAGTTATGTATATTAAAATGACGATTTCATATAAAAGTATTAAAATAATAGAAAGATGAAGATGCTGATCATGCCACTTACACAAGCATTTTACACTGCAGCAACAACTCTGGCACTGGTGTTTTAAACATCACTAGTCACTTTCAGAGGAACAGCAGTAACACCAACCAGAAAAAAATAGGCGCTTGTGGTGATAATGGCGGTAATGTGTCTACTGAAGCAAAATTGTACACTGTACAAAACTTGCATCTTGTTCCTGCTGCTGCTGCTGTGCTATACAATCACTCGATCTTTTCTCTTATCATTGAACCAACTTAAAGAGCTGTTAAGTAAGTAAAGAGTTTTAAGATGAAGGAGACGACGAATAACAAGTCGTTTCAATGTGAGATTCACAAGAGAGTTGACTTGAGCTGAGCAGATCTTAAAGAGGAAGAAAGAAAAGAGTTGAGAGAAGTGGTTTTTCATCGAGTAAACTCTGTATTACAAAAGAGAAAGGGATAGTGAGATAGAGAGAGAAACCGAGGAGTTGGGAGAGGGGATGATGATGATGGGAGAAGTAATGGTAATGCGGAAGCAAGTGGTGACGTGATGATGGCAAAAAGAAGAGGATGTTGTTAATATAATAATGTTTCTGTACAACATCCCGTAATAATATTGCCATACAAGGTTGAAAAGAGTGCTGGTTTACGTTGACTTAGACGAAGAAGATGATGATGATGAATAAGAAGAGGGTGAAGACGAAGGATAAGGATAATGGAATTGAGAGTATAAGTAAATACATGTACTCACACACTCACTCCAGTAGAAGTTCTACTTGCTCTTGCTTCTCTAACATATCAGCAGCGAAATGGCGTGCACGATGGCATAAGTCATTGCTCTGCTTCATTACACCAGGCTACACATAGCACACGGTGTCTATCATCGTGATCATCATCCTCTCTCTTACTTTTCGCACGCAGTTCCTGGAACCACTACTATAGACGCATGCATATTACTTACTCACTCTTTCCCTTTTCTTCTGATCACACTAATCAAATTAGGATAAAGTTACCACCACCCATTATATATCACCTTATCATCATCATCATCATCATCTTCGTCGTCTCCATCGTTGTCGTCCTATTACTCCTCCTACTTACCTTTATTACATCTCAACCACCAAGGACCACTGCCTCTAAGCATACAACTTACAACGGTGGTGGTGGTGGCATCATGTATGCAGGCGCTTTTATACTTTTCCTCTGTATTTACACAAGAATGAAAAGGTAAAAGGAAAAGTGAAAAGGCCAGGCCAGACCAACAAGTCAAGTCATGTGCACGTATGTATGTATATGTACCTACCAGTTTTGAAGCTGCTCAACAAGATGATTATGATGGGATGCATGTTCTATGGGATGGCCTAAATTATGTGAACTTTCCACAGTATTTTTTTTGTCGTACTTTTGCCTTTTCTCTCTCTCTCCCTCCCTTTCTTGTGTAACTACTTGGTAGCAGTTTTTGATGAATGTTCTATTTAAAGAAGGAAAACAGTGTACCATGTGTTAGCTTAGTTAACACGTTGTTGTATCATGATGATGATGATGATACATGCGTGTTGAATGTGGCAGTACTGCACCGACAGCAGAAATTATGGAATGATCTTACCTGGATCTGAAAGTACCGAAAAAAAATGTGAAAGCAAAAAGTGTGCGTCGTAGTAGTGGTGGCAGAGAGAAAAACATACACCGTAAATTTTTTATATGTAGTAAAGTGTGAACGAACAGAGCAAACAGTTTCTCTCACGGTGTCGTATCATGCGGTAATTTCATCGTCTTTGCCATAACCACCAAAGTTTGTTGTGAATGTACCAAAAGGCAGCAGAAGTGGTAATGTCGGGCAAGCAATTTTCTCGTTGGCTGGATGGTTTAGTAGTGATGACGACGATAGGGGTAGTAAATGGAATAGGTCTACAACAACAATGACTCAAAATACTTTTATGCGGTATACTCCAATACTCTAATGACAACCTAGTCCAGCAAAAACATTTTTATAGGTCACGAGTCTTCCAGCTTGTTCATCTACTCTACCCACTCACGACAAAATAATAATACAACTACCAGGGACTATTTTTGTGTGTATTTTCATGCAGTTGTTGTTGTCATTTTTCTCTGTTGCTGTAGCAAAGCAAACCAAAAGTGATATTTAATAACATTGCCATTCATATATCGCACTACCACCAGCATCGCATCATCACGACGACTACCCCCATAGTAGTAATTTTGGGTTATTTCAAACAAAATGCCTCTTCTTCACCCTCCTTTCCTATTTACTTATCTACAACGAACAAACGACAAAACATATTACTGTACACAGTCAGCGCATAAATCCTAACAGACCCACTTCCACAACTAGTACGGAAAGAAGGTCAACCTTATGACATGATGATAGCGATTATATGTAATCTGGGAGTAGGACTTCTACGTATTACTTGCACTACCGCATGCTCCCTTTTTTATTTCTTCCGTTATTTTTATTTTCTTTCTGAAAATCATTCGAAATGAGCATCAGCTCCTCCACTGAGTAAAATAGGACCAGAAATTGGAAGCAAAAAATGGAACGTCATTCTCGTCGTCCCAATTCTGTTACTATTACTACCTGCAGTAGTAGCCATCTTATCATACATAATTATATGCAGGAGCGTTAGGACAGTTGTCCACACTCCATCTGCATAAACCACGACCAGGATGCAACGACGATTGGAGATGAACCTGAATACATATATAATATTCACTTGAATATAGTTCTGTATTTTTGTCTAACGTAAAACTGCCAACAAACGAACTGGTAGATTTAGGTACTTACATTTTGCCCAGTAAAATTCATGCATAAAATGTCATTGTATTTACAACCTATTTAATGCACATAACTTTACCAATAATATGATTAAAAAAATGTAAAAGGATGAACGTTGAAATATTTTTGTGAGGTTAAAAACTAAGAAATTTCTCTTGACATTCGATCGTCTTGAACTGATCAAATAAAGCTTAGTAATGCTCTCTATCCTCCCGCCTTCCATTGCCTATTTATTTCCAATTCCCATGCATCACTGAACGAAATTTGAATCCTTGACACCAGGTCAGTGCGATATCGGTTGAACTCAAATAACTCTCTTACTTTTACGTATCACTACGCCAACATTCTCATGGCAATGATAATCTTCTTCCCTTTTTTCATTGTAAAGTTTTGCATGTTCTATGCAAACTGATATACCAATTATCATCACTTTTTCAACCAAAAAAACATTCCAAACACCACCATTATTTTCAACAGCGTCATTTACCATTTCATCAAACCAGCATATCATACTAGCCATCTAGTATTTATAATGATGTTAAAAGTGGTATTTAGTTGCTGCAGGTTAGAGTAAATAACGAAACTAAATGTTTTTATAGTGACTAATACTACAGCTGGCAACTTTCATACCAGTTTGAGCAAATTAAAAATCTGCATATACAGACACAGATAATGAGGACATCGTGGCCCATTGCAGTTCAGCCTACATGATTTTAGTGCTAACGTCAGTTGTCGTAATCACTGCATTCAGAATTGTAGACGACAAATGGTTTCTTGATTTTTTTACTTTACTGTTTCAATACTATTAGCAGTGATGGTAGAGGATATTGATATTAGCCAACTGATTATGAGTAGATTATTTAATGACCGTCATTATCGTCTCATTGCTACTGCTGGTATTGAAATGTAAAATGAAACCAGTGATCGTAAGATCAGTGGAAAAAAGTAGTCGGGCACATGATGTTTTTTTTTTGCAATGGATACACATTACCCTTCGACTGATATGAAATGCTTGAAAATTTCACTGTCAACGTAATTAGTATTTAATAAACTTCTGAATAATATGCTGCATGCATGCCTTGTAATATAATTTTTTCGAAATCGTAGCTGTTTCTCACGGAAATTTCGAAGTTGTTGAACCATTAATCGGGGCGACGGCCGTACAGACAAGCATAGCGAATCCATAAAGTACCTTGGCTAAAGCCGGCTACTTAGTAATAAAACTCTCCAAATATTGTTTTATGATAATTGAATAGAAGATATTGTCTTTAAATATGCAATAGTTTGTTTCACACTGTTCCTAATTGTCCATATTAGTAGGTCGTATAATGAGAGCCTTGTATTTTTATAACCATATTATTGACTCCCACCTGGTCTATATATCCAGTCACCAGTAGAAAATCCCAATGGATCAAGTTATATTATTCTTTAGTTAGAAACATCAGAAAGAGTGAAGAGTCAGTATCCAAACAGAGTTTTCATCTGTACCGTCCATATTTTATTTCTGGTTATTAAATGATTATCCAATTCACACAAGCTTCTGTATGCTCGTTCGCTAAATAAAAAGAGGTACTTACTCAAGTAAGTAGACATTTGTTGCACTGATAGCATTCTTATATAATCCAAAACCAAACCAAACCAAACCACATCCGCACGCACGCACGAGTGCTATTATTTAAGTAGCGCATATTCATCACCACCAGCCAACCGAGTAAACGATTAAAACCAACAGAGTGATATTCACTGTATAAAAACAATAATATATTGCACAATGAGTGCGTGTCTAACTGCACACGCACGCAGATACAATATCATACAATACACCCAGCCTTCTAAACAAACGAGCAATAAAAATTAAGCATACTTTTGCAAAAAAAAGTGCAAGTTTATTTTGAAGCTTTAAAAAAATGATTGTGAGCGCAACGCAGCATGCTAAATCATATCAGCAGTATTTCCTTTTTCCTAAAAAAACATCAATCTGATATTTCATTTAAGCATTAATGTAAGCACATATAGTAAACCTATTGTAGTTAGGAAATGTTTTCAAGTCTGTGGACACTTACATATTCACCATGAAAAAGTCATTTTTCTGCATGAATGAATCCAAGGATGCATGTCTAGAAGTGTATGCGTTAACTTATTTTTATACACAAATGTGCCTTTTGTTGTGTATTGCTTAAGTGTACAGACTGACACGCGTGTAGTTTTGATTGATGATGTTCTAAAAAAGACTGCAAGTGAGTGACAGCATGAATTTCTCATAAATTTGACATTATTTATGGCACTGTTGGTTTTGCAGTAGGCAACAGTTTAACAGCTGGAGTGCTCTAAATTTAAATTGTGACTGTATTGATATATGATAAATATTTATGGGGGATCATAATAATTTCCTCCAAAAATAAATTGAGAAATATTATCATAATTCTGCCAAGATCACAATAAACATTAATTTTCTTCTTTTTTTTGCAAAATATTTTTTTCCTCAAGTAGATTTCCTTACGTACATGTAATTCTTTTACTCTTTTTTCTGATTTAGAGTGTCGTAGGTGTTTGGCAAACAAGGAATGGTACATTCAAGATGTCATACATAAAAGCTGATTTTTGAGCTTACATTGAAGGGTTGAGTACGTGGGAGATAAGAGAGTGCAAAAATTGTCATAAATACTTAATAAAAGTTTGTGTACTTGTCGTCAGAAGGAAAAGACCAACAATTGGAAAGAATGGAAGATGAAATGGAGCATGTATTGCGTACAAGTACAAGTGACATCACTGAAGAAACTGTACAAGAAAAACAACTGTTTTATTTATTTTTGGGGTTACATGAATGCAGTAACCCGTTTCCATTTAGAAACTTTTTTTTCTCCTCAGGTGCAATGTCTGCATAAAATTGAATGTGAACCAAATAAAAAAAACATCAGTCAACGCAATACTGGTTCAACAAAAAAAAATAAATTGCATAATCACATCAGTTTTGTTGACGCTTAACTGATACGTGCCTGTGTTCACAGAAAATGCTACTCCGTAAAAAAAACTAACTTATTGACTCAATATGATGCATCCATACAAACACATTAATTCATCAATTGATCAGAAACGAGTTTAGTCGCTCAAATGACATCTTTTTAAACATGTTGTTTTCTGGTAAACAAATTTATTTACTTCCCTCACTAACTGCATCATTTTTTTTCTTATCTGAAACAGGTGCATAAAAACTGAAAATGCAATTGACGCTGTGTGCTACATTACCTTTATCACGTATTCAACATTTTGCAAAAAAAAAAATGTAACAGCTAACAAAAGTTAGCAAGCACATCAACTAGAATAATTACAATCAGTTACAAAAAGAGAACAGACTTCCTTGTGAAATTTACATCACACCACATGCATAATACGCAATCATCATCGTCATCAACACCATCATATCGTTTTTAAATGTAAGAGACAACCAGGCAGAAAGAGAAACAGCGTCACGTAATAAAAGAAAAAAAAATCGCACCACATCGTCGCGATGCAATAAACAGTGCATTTAAATTTTTTTACTGTGCTTTTGTATATTCCATTATCTGCATTCAATGCACTGACTACAGAAAACATCATTTTTTCCAAATTACCTTGTGGATTTAAGTCAGCTCAGCCAGTCAGTCTGCAGGATAGTAAATGATGATAACATAATAATAAAAGTGTGTCAAAAGGATGAACGGGTTGGTTGCAGGAGAACATTTTTTTACTATCATGATGGTGGTGATGATGAAAATGATTTCACTTTCTAAAAAGCATTTTTTGCCTGCGGCTATCATTCGCTTCATAGCATGCATCATCATCATCATCATCATAATCATTATTATAAGCCAGCGTGCAGGGCATGGCACACATATTATCTCACCTGAAGAACGCTGCAATAATCGTACCCTCTCTCTACCCCTCTCTGACTGTCTATTTTTTTTAAAGCTGCATACCTGACTTCTTTGATTTTTACGCAAAGTACTGTTGCTTTTTATGGCCGGGAGGCATTCGCATAAAAACTATTCTTTGTTCTGATGTTGCCAAAGGAACTGCAAGTTATAGTTATACATGCCTGTTTTTTTTATTGTACATATACGTGCATAAATAATGCAGATTATGCATAAAGTGATTCACGTAATAGGTAATATGAGACACCGTGATGATAATGCTGGCTCACGCATAATATAAATTTTCTTGCGCTTTTTTGTTGCGTTATTGCTGCCATGTATCGAATTGAATGAACAGGTAGGTCTTTTAAGCATTGAAGTATGAAAATACATATTTTTTTGCCTTGATGCTGTCAACTAAACGTCCAATTCATTTTTCGATGATTCTAATCATCTTCATATATATATTTAAACTCTCTTGCTGTCAATTTTTTTGTGATTAGATCCGTATTTGATATTTTTCCAAGTAAGTGAACAATAGAAAAGATAAAATGGATACAAAAGAGGCTTTATTTTTTTAGTCAGCTTAATATACTTTACAGCAGACATGTCTGCAAATGATGGTGTGGTGCACTACTAGGAGCAGCATGATATTACTTTTTTTTNCACTACTAGGAGCAGCATGATATTACTTTTTTTTCATCACAGCATCGCCAAAATAGATGACAGAAAATCCCATGTCTTTAATGTCTAGTAAAATAAGCTTAGACTACAGCTCAAAAGCGCTCACTGGCAAAAAAAATAATACACTGTATTATACATTTTTGCTTGGAAAATGTAGGTGCTAGCTCCAATGAATAACTAGCAAGTGGAAATAAACGAATTCCTTTGAATTTGACAGTTGTCGTCAACACGACCATCACGTTGTGCTCTTATTGAAAGGAAAATGATAGCAACTACACGGATCGAAGTTTTTTTTATCTCTAGCATCAAAATAGGAATAGATGGGTAGATAGGGATACTTTTTTTTCTATTCATTCACATATTGCTGCTGCCTCTATACTTCTTATCTAATTTCTCCTTCATTCTTTCCTTAAAATAACAACAAAAAAGATTGGCTACATTTTAATCAACTATTCTACCGCTCTACGTGAAGTACTTTAATATTTATACAAAAATACAGAGTTTTTTTGGTACACTGACAAGACTTTTAATAACAATTCTGTTAATGCTGTTAATGTTAATGCTGTTAAATAATGGAAATGGCGCTACAAGTTTTATACATTACTTTTCTGCCACACCTAATCTGCAAAAATTGCGTCATCATCATCATCACCATCACTACACGATAGTAATACCAAATATGTAAGTTATCTTGTTGTCTACCATCGTCGTCGTCGTCGTCGTACAATATTTCCTCTCCGTGGAGTTATTTTCTTTTCGTTTTCTTCTAATTTAATCGTTCCTTCATTTTATTAGATGCTTGAATTTTTTATATGCAGAGGCCGCAGGAACACTGAGAGCATTTTCCAAACGTACACTTTTACTTGGCAGGATTGGCCATAATGTACAATGCTCCTTGCTTTATTCTGATGATAATGACGCTGATAATGGTCGTAGTGGTACTCGTAGCAATGCAAATAAAGCAAGCTAAAAAGTCAGCTCAATTGTTGATGATGCCTGCGCGTTTCATTTTCATTCCGAGTAGCAGTAGTTCTTCTTGTTATTACTACATGTACCGTAATAATAACACACTTTGTCTGATAGAACCAGTGGCAGGCCAATGCATGCCTTCCTGTCACTCTCCATTTTTACCTCTAAATTATTCATTTCGCATTGTAAAGCAAAAGCGTAACGTAAGTGGTAGCAGAAGCAGCGGCAGTGGAAATAGTGTCAGTAAAATAAGCGCGTCTTATGCAATGTAGCAAGTAAGCAAACTTGTGTTGCTGTTGTACATTTTTTTTTACTTTGGTGCTTGAGCTCCTTGTAGAGATCAAGATGTAATGTAAGAGGTATCAGAAGCAAAAAAGGAACGTTTTTTGCTTTACTAAAACCACCACATAGCCAAAATATATTTATTCAAATAATATATAATCGTAGATTTGACTGTTTTATGTGTACGGATTCACATTACATAAGAAATTTTTTTTTTATATATTTTGTATGAATGCATGTACTGGACCACATAATATCATAAACTCTCACGTCCGTTTGTTCGTTTACTTTACTAAGTGGCATGGTTGTTGCTACTTCATGATTTTTGAATGTAATTCTGTCCATTTCTGCTGTACATACAGCATTTTTTCAAATTTTTTTAAGTTGTCAGAAATGATTTCTACCTACTAGAGATTTACATGTTGATTGTATTTTCAGTGAAATTTGCCTATCATTATAAAGTTTCTAATTGTACTGCCGAAACTGTCTATTGTAGAGCTTAACACCAGAAAGAGGCCATTTTAATTGGTAGAATATATGAAATGTAAGCAGAAACTCTTAAGGTTTTAATAATAGTTCGAAATATACATTAAAAGGATTTTTTAGACTTTCAAAATCAGCGTGTCACTCCTTCATTGCATTTACAATGCACTAGTTTTTTTTAACTTCTCGAGTCGCGATTATTCTTGACGACGACAACGACGATGATCATACTTGCTGACGATGTTGTAACATTTTACGCTTTTATAGTGAAGCATAGTATCATAATAATCATAATAATATCCAGTGTTCATTCTGTGTTGTGCGCCTCAGCACTTGCCTTTTTTTAGTTACTGCCGCAATTTCATACGGATACAGTGCAATATTACAGATATGCCACTGGCAATAATGTTGCATTAGTTGAAGTGACTGAGATTTTTTGTGTGTTCATTTGGGGTTTTTTCCCTCTTCCCTCTATTCTCTTACTTATTTTTTATGCTTCTTTTCTTACTGACTCACTGACTGACTTGCTCACTATATTATTATTAGGTTTTTTATGCGAGAGAATGTGTGTGAGTCGTGAGTAGATATGTAATGGAAAGTGACTGCAATGGTGTGCAAGAATATCAAATGCACGGTAAGTAAGTACATTTTTTTCATTAAAAGTCGATAAAATGCAATTTCTTGCTTGATGGAGAATGTAACTTTTTTCCGCTTGCTTGATTTTGCTCGTGTGTGTGTGTGTGCTGTTTCTAATAACACATATACCTATTGCAACAAACACTTGCGCTTTAAAAAGTTAAAATGAAAAAAAAATACCCATACATATTTATACTTCATGCAGGCCATTGACTTTTTCACTGCTTCCGTCTTTAGACTTCATCATCGTCAAATCGTCGTCAACAATCGAGCACACTACCACCACAACTAACAAAACACCGCCATCACCATTATTACTGCACAGAAAACGAAAAGGCAACAATGAAGAATTACACAAACGTAGCAAATCAAGTCATGAATATGACATGGCAGATTGGCACTATGTGGTGGCAGGAAAGTTGCTTCAATAGTTAAAGTCTTAGCATGCATATAGTAGCAGTAGCAGCAGCAGCATGTCAGCATCAAAGCAAACATAAATATTTTATTTATAAAAGTATAAACATTTTATACACAAGGACGTAGGTATGTCAATTGACATTATTATTGTGCTTGTCGATAAAACAAAGGGTTACTTTTTTCCGGTCAACATGCCAATTGACCATTTACACAGCAAAGCGGTAGCAAAAGTAAATGGTATATTCGGCATAACGTTTATATCACTTGCTTTATATATTTTGATAAAAGTGGTTGTCACAGAATTGACGAGAAGGTGACGGCTCATTCACATGCATTGTTCCTTTCCATATTTTATAATTTTTTTATACTTTCTTTTCAGAATAATAAATATTGTAGACATGTGGCAAAAAGCCAGGAAACTATGTGTAGTAGTAAGGCAGATAAGAGCAAAAGGCATTCAAGACCTTGTTCTTTTTCCTTATGTACCTTTTTGAATTAATAAAAATGGGTCTGTTAATGTTTAGCAGGAGGGAGCAAAGTGGAGTTGTAGAAAAGGGAGCAAGAGAAATGACATTATGAATAGTGTAAAAGGCTGAATTCATTAACAACATAACCATTTTTGCAAAACTAATTCCATTTCCTTTTCTGTCTGGCGCAAAAACTAGCACTCTCTATATAGTGCTTATAAGTCTATAAAAATAGTTTCCTGACAAGACTCTCTTGCCTGTCTCCCCTTTTATTTGGGTTATGTCTGAAGAGCAAAAGGCAGGCAGGCAAGCGGAGGTATTGTAGTAGTAGGAAGTAAGTGGAAAAGGAAGCCGATAAAAACAGATTTGAAGCTAATGCACCCCAGGAGAAAAATAAATAAATTTTCAAATATGCATAAAAAAGACTCCCTTTTCAACTGATTTTGTTTCACAGAATGCCGACCTGTGTTTAAATCTTTGTGACAGAACAAATAAATACTTCTTCTGCTGTGCTGCTGTATACATGAATATACGGACAATACTATCATACACAACTTTTTATAAAAGGAGTTAATACATACTCAAAGCGACAAAAAAGTCGACAATATATTTTTACACTATAAGCAAGCAAAAAACCATGCCACTCTCTTCCATTAGAATCCATCAGAAGAAGAATAGAAATAACAACAGCAGTTATCAGTGAGCTGTAGTAGTAGTAGTAGAGAAATGAATGGAATTTGAACTTTTTTCTTTACTTTTCGCTCATTTGACTTGACACTCTCAAAAAATGAAAAGAGGAAATGTAAGTTTTATTTGCTTTGACATCGTATTTACTATTTTTTTTACGTCTTGTGAAAATTGTAGAAGTAGTTTAGTTTTCCTTTTTAATCCCTTTTCGTCTCTTCTACAAACAGAGAGCGTTATATGACTTTAAAGTTTAATGTGTTTAAAGATCTGAAAAACGGAAGAGAAAACAGAAAAATGAGAAAAAAGGAATCAAGCTAAGCGTTATGTATTTACATATATGGTTTTTTAGCAAAGAAATAGAATTTTTTGAGAGCAAAAAGGAGTAAGGACTACTGTGATGATAATAATCAAAGACAACGATGATGAAATGAAAAACCAATCTAAATTTTTGATCTGCATGAACAGTCAATAACCAAGTTGAGTTCGCTAAGATTATAATCATCATCAACATCAACAACTTATTCGACCTAGCAGACCAGTATAAAGGTTCATAATGATATCATGGAAAAAAATGAACCCAAGATTATATTATATTGCTGGCAATGGCATAAATGAATAAACTTTGCACTCACAGCCAGCCAGCCAGCAACAGAGAGTTCTAAAAAGCCTTTTAAAAGAATGTACCTATTTACATGGTAGCTGCACTGTTTGCAGTAGTAGTAACTTCTTTTTGGAGTTTTTTTCTTCTTCTTCTTCGTTTCCTCCATTCCGCCTGCTTACGTACCGCACAAACATTCACATTTTAAGGTAAAGCAGGCAAAGCATAAAAAAGTCAGCGAAGTGTGATGCATGTTAAATGCCGATAAATGAGAAAGTGATTGGATGCAATATGAGTGATGATCATAATGTGATATGAATGAATATATTTACTATATAAATATGTATTTTATCGCTTTTGGCCAAGTTGAACGTTAACTTTGTGTGTTTACTCAAAGGAGCTGTTGATGGTGGTTTCTCACGGCCATTATTTTCTTTACGACTTGCATTTTTATACTGAAAAAAAATTGGATAAATATTGAAAGATTTTACATTAAAAGGGTCGATATTCATGTCCAATAAAATCCACGCCTAGAAAAATGTCAAATCAATATGACCGGTTTAAAAAATATAGGAAATTTTTTAAAAAATCAAATAATAATAATAACAGTATCATAAACGGTAAAGTAGATTAGTGTAAAAAAAGTAAATTTCTAATGTTACAGTTAGTATTACGCGTAAAACGAGATTTATCACGCTACATTCCTCTTTTATTTGACGATGATATATCGCAGGTTACTTTGCTTTTTTGAGCTTTTTTCTCTATTCCTGATAGATTTGGATTTGCAAAAGACTCAAAGTAAACGCTATGCGCTTGTTCCACTTTTTACTTTATTTTTATTATCGCTTTTCTGTTTCAAATAAACGTGCTACTTTATCTTATATATGCATTTTTATTATCGACACTGGGATATGCATTTAGTTTTCATGATGAATGAGGACAGATAAGTAATAGATTTGGATGAATCTTGATACTTTTTCTGCACTTCTTTTTTTTCCAGTGGGAACGATATGGAGTGTTGAAATAGTGGACTTTTAGTAGGAAAAGAAACAAACTTTCGCAGCTGAGGCTGACATTGACGATGATGATCAAGGTAATAATAGCCTTTTTATTAGCCTTTTTAGTCGTTTCTCTTTTCCTTTTCTTACTTTGTGAGAGTTGTGCAGCAGCAACAGCAGTAGTAGTAGTATAAAACAGCAGCAACGACTTTTCTGCTGACGAAACCGACAAAAGTCAACATAACGGCGAGTTAGTCAGGTTTTCCCCATGATCATCATCATCATCATAGTCGTCGTCGATGCAGTTTTACTTTTTTTCCCTGTGCTTACCCCTACTCTTAGCTACGTATACTATCGCCACTATTTATTTTATAGAAATTCTCCGCTTGCCTTTCACTCACTCAATATTAATCAAATAAATATGCCTGGTCTGGGAGTGGAGAAGTGTGAAGAAGAGCAAGTAATGGGATTGCGCATAGTATGTATAAGTTGCTGATGTACGGATAGAAAATGTTTAGACAGGTATGGACTCTTACAAGTACATATATGTACATTACGTAGGTAATGTATGTGTGTATCTATTTATTTCTTTACTCCTATTAGATCCTCATTGCTGCCACACCACCTTTTCCACTCACGTTCGGCCAGTTTCATTTGAAAAAGAGCCATGAAAGTTTTATGCGAAACTGGAGGAGTCATATTAGAGGCGGCGAAGAGTAAAATGTGTTGGTACATGAACAATCCTACAAATACAATGAAACCTTCTGTGTATCATTATTATTATTATTATTACCGTTAGAAAGAACGGCACTCAAGCAGGTCCAGGAGTTTGGTTATGTGTTTCGAACGGACATGTAAGGCAAGGTGATTCCAGTCAGAGTTCACTGGTGGTAAAGTAATACAAAAATGCTAGTGAGCGGGCATCACCATCATCATTTCCATCAATATTACAGGTAGAAAGAAAGCAATAAAAAAATTATTGACTGAATCCACCAGTGCAAAGCGAGACATTTCTTTTCAGATAGAGCGAGCTGACTGTGTAGTAGTAGTAGCCTTGCTCAAGCAAGTAAATGCTTCACACACTCTCACACACCTGTGCTACCTGCTCAGTTACACCCAAATGTAAACAGTGGTAGTAGTAGCAGTCTGTCTGATCGTGTTCTACTAGACGTCTTTCATTGCCCCAATTGTGTACAGATTTTCATTCTGCTGATGACGTTATACTTGTAATCAAACTGACTAGATCAATGGAAAAACTCCAGTTATCGCCATACCCAGATTAAAAAGTTATGTTTTGGTGACGAGGCGTAATAAAAAGTTGCCTAACATTTTATGCAATTAACTTTATACGCCAAGTTGAAATTTTTGAAAGCTTGGCAGTTTGTAGTGTGGCAATAGTCAATGGCAAACAAAAAGAAATTGTGAGGTAGCCCAAAAATACATGCAGTATGAAGTTTAACCAGATTGAGCTGACGTTTGGTTTTGCGTTATTATTTGTGAGGTAGTACGTAAATGTTTTTGAGTAGCCAATGCACTTTTTTTGTTGGTGCAGAAATTCCTTTACTGCAAATACTAGGTGAAACATATGTACCAACACTCATAATCCAGTGAGCATTAATATTATTTACCTCGACTTCATGGCATATTTTCCTTATAATTGTCACTTTTGCACCATGTGACATGACGGTGACGGTGCACAAAACACGCGAAAAAAAACAG